>JAZHYW010018251.1:0-55165 GCA_037355805.1 Ixodes ricinus
GAAAAGTTGCATGCTGCTCGAGCAACATGCTAATCAGTCTGGGCCATAGGAGAGAATCATGAAGAAGACAGCCCAAGTGCAGGGGCAAAGTAAAAAAACAAGGCACATTTATATTATATGCATTGCTCGCATTTGACCTTTGCTGGATTCGGATAGTATTTCAATGGACTGCACACGGGTGGTATCTGTGGACTTGTTGATATCGACACTTCTACAATGTATAACAAACCTAAGCGAAGTGTCTCAGCTCGCTTTTAGTCCTTAAGCCCTAAAATTGAGATTTTACTTAAATCGAATTGTCCTGAAGCTAACAAACCAGAAGTTTTTCGTTCGCAGACTGTCACCCTTCACAGGTTCCACATTTTCTGCTACTAGTGCTGCATCTACCACTGGACAGACGTTCTAGAATGCTTGCTTACCCTGTTTTCCTCTGCTGTCAGTAAGTCCAGCTGTAGGGAGTTTGGAGGCTGAGGAAGCTTTGGGGACCTGCAGCAGTGTCTCTTTTAATTGGAAATAAATGACAGTTCAAACTAAACGGTATATTTTCCGAATACCCAAGGCTGGAATAAAGAATGTCAAGAAAAAGTATAAAGATTCCAAATTACGGTGCTATTGCTGTGCATATTTTGAGCAGTTCAATACATATCATACAGGCAACTGGGGGCAATTCGAGCCGTTTTTGCTGCTACCATAGAAACTAAATTCCAGTAATTATGCATCCTCTAAGAAATATGCCTGCATAGGTGTATAAACTATATAATTAATTCACAAAGAAGCTACGTTTTTGTAAAACAACCCTGTTCCACGAGCACTTGCAAAGATCATCAGACGCAGGGCCTTTAAGACATCTGCGAACTAGCGCATGCAGAGTGGCAGCGCAGTGTCGGGGTCACGAGTTAATTTGCCGACCACCCAAAGGCCCATGATATAAATGCCACTTGAAATGCCTTGAAAGCGGGATGTAATATCGTCCTAAATCATGAACATGCAAGGAACAGAATTCCAGCGCCTGAAACACTTGCGCCACCGCTTCACCGACCCCTCGCCAAATCGCCTTCTGTCGTGTGGGAACGGGCAGGTTCATCGGCAGAATCGCCTCCGCCGATGGCTTTCGGAATTCGTAACCCAACTGTCAAAGGTAAAAGGGACAAGCAGGCTTATAAAATGTACGGAAGCACGCCTATATCGGGCCAACCCAACGTCTTGTACACCGTGTAAACGAGGTCCAGCTCCTCGAAGAGCTTGCGGCTCAGAACAGTCAAACCAGGAAACCGGTAGCTGGGAAGCGAGCTGATGCGAGATCGCGGAGCCGAGTCCCTCCTCCTGACGCCACGGTACACCTCACCCAATCAGGGCGCGGCGACCGCAGCGACGCTTGTGTTCGCTCTCGGGGCTAACTTGCCTGTGCTTCTGTCCCTCTCACAACCTCTCTAGAAGCAGTGGCAGTGCGTATTCTTCTTGACCGCCTTATTACGCTTGTTTCACTCTATTTGCCACCAAATATTCCACTGCATTTACATGACCTGCATGGACTTGTAGCTCAACTTCCGCAACCTTTTTTAATCTTGGGGGATTTTAACGCCCACCACCCCATGTGGGGTAGTGCTCGCCAAGACTCCCGTGGTGGTGTCATTGAAAGATTTTTATTGTCATCCGGCCTTTGCCTTTTAAATGGACAAGATCCTACATTTTTAGTGCACCTCATAATACTTTCACTTCCATCGATTTGTCTCTTTCATCCCCAACTTTACTTCCCTGTTTTTCTTGGAAGGTTTTAGATAACCCTTTTGGGAGCGACCATTTTCCTGTTATTTTAGAAAGTACTGTAGCACCTCCTTCACTTTCAACACGTATCCCCAGGTGGAAATTAGACAAAGCTGACTGGGCTCTTTTTGCATTGGAAGCAGTGCTTGACCCAACTGAACTTTTAGCTATGACCCCGGAAAATGCCACCTTGTACGTTACTGACCGTATCATAAATGCTGCATCTGCCTCCATTCCACAAACATCTGAAAATCTTCCTAAGCGCTGCAAGCCTTGGTGGACCAAAGACTGTACTGTTACGCTTAAATATCAGAACAGGGCCTGGGGCACTTTCTGCCGCTACCCAACGGTCTGGAACAAGATAGAGTTTAAAAAATGTAAAGCAAAGGCTCGTTGGACAAGGAAACGAGCTAAGAAAAGCTCATGGATGAAATATGTTTCCAAGGTGAACAGTTTTGTCACTACTAAGGAGGTGTGGGACCGAATGAGGAAAATTCGGGGTAACTACCTCTCTTTTAGGACGCCTCTTTTTCCCTCGGCTTCGCCAACCTTGAAGGGCCAGGCAAATGTTCTTGCGGAACATTTTTGTGAAGTGTCTAGCTCATCTAATTATTCAGCAAAATTTAAGAAGTTCAAAGCTGTAGCAGAAAAGCGGCCAATTGCTATGTCAGGATCAGACACTCTTGTATACAACCAGCCTTTCACAATGTGCGAACTCGAGGTGGCCCTTGGGTCAAAAAAGCAGTCGGCACCTGGTCCTGACAAAATCCACTATGAAATGTTGCGGCACTTGTCTCCTGAATCTCTAGGCCATTTGTTAACCTTTTTTAATCATTTGTGGATGGCTTCTGCCTTTCCTCAGTGCTGGAAGCGGGCACATATAATTCCCCTTTTAAAACCCGGTAAAGACTCTACTCTACCAGCAAGTTATCGTCCCATTGCAATGACCAGTTGCCTTGGGAAAACTTATGAAAAACTAATAAATAGACGATTAGTACACTTTTTAGAGACTGAGGGAATTTTAGATCCCAATCAGTGTGGGTTTAGAATGGGGCGATCAACATTGGATCATCTTGTTCGCCTGGAAACTTTCATACGTGAAGCATTTGTTCATCGACAGCACTGTGTTTCGGTATTTTTTGACCTGGAGAAAGCGTATGATACTACTTGGCGTTACGGGATTCTAAAGGACTTATACACACATGGTGTCCGTGGCCGCATGTTGCGCTGCATAAGGGAGTTTTTGACTAACCGAACTTTTCAGGTTAGGTTTGGTTCCACACTTTCGGATGTTTTTCCTCAGGAAAATGGCGTCCCTCAAGGGGCTGTACTGAGCGTCACTTTGTTTGTGCTGAAGATAAACAGCCTTGCTGCAGTGATACCTCCATCAGTTTCATATTCATTATATGTAGATGATGTGCAGATTTCCTTTTCGTCCTGCAATCTCTCAAGTTGCGAGCGCCAGCTTCAAGTCTCAATAAACAAAATGAGCAAATGGGCCGATGAAAATGGTTTTAAGTTTTCACCTGAAAAAACAGTGTGTGTGCCCTTTTCACTACGTCGTGGTCTGTTGCTTGATCCTTGTTTGCAGCTCAATAGCGCTGCAATACCTGTAAAATACGAGCACAAATTTTTAGGGGTTATTTTCGACAAGAAACTTACCTTTCTGGCTCACGTCAAGGAGCTGAAGCAGAAATGCTTGCGGTCGTCTAACATTCTCAAAGTGCTTTCACACACATCCTGGGGGTCTGATAGGCGATGTCTCATCCGATTGTACAACTCACTGGTCCGTTCCCGTCTGGACTATGGTGCAATTGTGTACGGATCAGCTCGGCAATCTGTCTTAAAAATGCTGGATCCGGTCCATCACCTTGGCCTTCGACTTGCCACAGGGGCATTTCGGACATCGCCTGTTTTGAGCCTGTATGTAGATACACATCAAATGTCACTAGAGAAGCGCAGACAGTATCTTAGCTTGTGCTATGGGTACAAAGTGAAATCTGATCCTGTGCATCCATCAAATAATTCTATTCACACCTCCATGTCTTTGCGGCTTTTTGAAAACAAACCTAGCATAATACGCCCATTAAGTTTCCGGCTTCAGAGCATTTCTGCCTCCCTGCAGCTGGCGCTTCCTGAAAGTAACTTGATTAAGGAAACACAGACTGTTGCCCCTTGGAAGGCAGTAAGATTGTCATGTGACTGGTCGCTCACAAAATATAATAAAAGGTCAGTTAACCATCAGGTTCTTCGCAAGGAATTTCTTGCATTACAAGAGAAATATCAAGACTATGTGCAATTTTTTACTGACGGGGCCAAAAGCTTGTCTTTCGTAGGTTCCGCAGTTTATTCGGAACACTTTAGTAGAGCGAGACGTATTGACAGTGTTGCAAGTATTTTCACTGCTGAGCTTTACGCTGTGCTCATGGCGCTCGAACACATCTTAGAAGACCGTGTGAGGAAGGCTGTTTTGTTTGTAGATTCCCAGAGTGCTCTACTGGCTGTATGTTCTCTTAGCGTTACGAAGAATCGCCTCGTACAACAAGCGCGTGTCCAAATGAATCGCGCTCTCCTACTTGGCCTTGATATAAAACTATGCTGGGTGCCAAGCCATGTAGGTATTCCAGGTAATGAGGCAGCAGATAGATTGGCGGCCTCTGTTAATGGTGGCCTAAAAGCATCGGTTGGCCTACCCTATGAGGATTTTAAACCAGTTATTAAAAGATCAATTTATGAACTTTGGCAGTTAGAATGGAATCAAGAAACAGACAATAAACTACATAATATCAAACCTTGCTTAGGATTATGGGAGAGTTCCCACCAGAGGAACCGGTTCCACGAAGTCTTGATGTGCCGCTTGCGTATTGGACACACACGTTTAACGCATCTATATTTACTTTGTAATGACGATACCCCTTGCTGTGAGCATTGTGGCAAAACATTGACTGTCCTACATATTCTGTGGCACTGTAGGTACTTGGATCAAAAACGTCGAGCATGTTTTTCCACTATTCTTGGATCCCATCTTCCATTTCATCCCAAATTTTTGCTAGGAGATGAACCTCTTGTACCTTTCAGTAAAGTTTTGGAATTTCTTAAAATAACAGGCTATCTACACCTGTTATAGCCCCTCCTTTTTCGACCGTGTGTTTTTTATTTTCAGATAATTCCTTATTGATTATAACTTTTATACTTACCTGAAATTCATATCCATATCTTTTACACGATTCATGTTCATACTTTTATTGCATCACCAGCTACTATAGTTCTGTCTTCTCCTTAACCCTTTTCCTGCAATAGTATATGCACTTGGCGCATTTTGGCCTAGTTGCTCTCGCGCCATAAAACTCCAATCAATCGATTGCAGCGACTCCAACATAACCACTAGAAGCCTCAGGGAAAGAGGACTAGCAATGCGGTGTCACAAAATCAGAGAGGAAACTGCCTTCACTTGCTGCACACGTCCTGCTCTCCAGGGTCGCCCTGCACGCTCCCCTTGCCATAATCGCCCTGCTTGCCGCAGTCGCCCTATGCCAGTTTGAAAGACTGGTTATGGGAATTAAAGAAAATCGACAAAAAATACCTAGGACTACAACACATCTCGTCTTTGTTCCATTTTTTGTTGCTTTCCTTTGATTCCGTTAACCAAACACTTTTTCATAGAGAAAGACGTTTTTATTTTTCTGTCAGCATATAAAAGTGAATTCCACGCTTTATGCTTACTTTCATTATCAAACAATTGCCATGTAGGTATTTAGACAGCATTCATGGGATAGCTATGTTTCCTGAGTGCTTATACTTTTTATCTTGTCAGCATTTGCTGTGTACCACACAAAAGGCCCTGCGCTGTTTGTGAACACATAAAATAAAGATTAATATTATTATTATTATTATTAGTATTATTATTATTATTATAAAGTTCTCTTTGCTATAAATGAGCAATTTATTTGGTGTAGTGTGACTTCTGGCCTGAGGTTTTTATTGTGCATCATCATGCAGTAGCGATAAACACATGCTTGCAGGTACGAGGCTTATCCTGATAGAAACAGGCAGGCTCTTGTAGTCCCATGCTAGCCGTTGCCATTCAGGACCCTGCCTTGTGCTGTTCTTCGAGACCCCAGCAAGCCACTTTCGGACAACAGATGACTGCGGGGCTGCCTTGGCATCCTGGATCAGACCATCGAACTCCTTTGGTAGCAGCTGTTACGCCTTCGTGGCGGCATTCTGAAGAAATGTCTGGTGGAAACATGCGACCTCAAGACTGTGAGTGAAGTGCACCACCCTGACAAGGCTAGACATCTACTTGCTCTGAGCCCGAACTTTGCCACTGAGCCAAACTTGAGCTGTCCGGAAGTACTGAACCTCGTCGGAGGAGTCTCTTGGTGTGCCCTGGACCGACGAAGTTGAGAGATGTATTTTTAAGGGTGTAGATGTGCTGCCTCGAAACAAGCTGGCCTGTTGCGCATGCCTGTCCAGCATATAGTCCCACTGTTGAAAGAATGCCAGTTGTTAGTCAGCGATCTGTGTTTTCCAGTCTCCTTAGTTCTCGTATCAAAGCGCTACCACGTTTCTGAATACCCAGTACAACTCTGCCTAACAATCTGCACTATTTCGGACAGTGTGTTCCACTAAACACCCCTATCTTCAAACTAATTTAGGTTGTGCACCAGGAAGTGGCTCCATCTAGTATTCAAAGTCTTAGCTGCAATAATAGACCCACCAGAATGTGCTGCCTCTCATATCTCATGAATTGTTCTGAAGGTGTCATTTACCTAATTGGACTGTCCACTCACAATTCAGCTGAGATGAATCCTATGACTTTATGCAGTTGGTTGGATGCAAGACTGTTTTTAATGTCATCCGACATGCGCAATCTGACGCTCAGAGCAGTTGTCTCTAGTTCAGTAAGATGACAAATCATATTGATACATTATTTGTGGCACCATGAAATCAAAAAGCTCCACTTGCCAGTGCAGGCATTAGGTGGGGTTAAGCCACTTCCACCAAATGTTACAGTTGCTCTCCCACCAAATGCTACAGGACTTTACAACCACCAACTGAAGTCATATCAAGGTCAATCAAGAAGGTGTTGCATGACTATTTCGCTACCAGTGAAACCAAACAAACTGAGTGTAGTACCACAAGATCAATATAAATACTAAAGTAGATCAACTACAAAATATTCTTTTTACTAATTGTGGGGAATGAATGTGGTAGATCAAAATTGTTATCAAAATGTATCGTATTTGGCAGGCAACAACAGATTTTTAGAATATGGGACCCGCCAAGATTGAACTCACACAGCGTGGGTGTTGCACTGCACATATGCAGAACTTTGCATGCGCGACACCCTAAGCTGTCTGATGGATCCAAAGCTTTGGGGCCCTTAATCTAGAATTCTCTATTGACTTCATGGCAACTACATTGCTTTTGACATAATCAGTGGTGCTGCTCGGGGAGTGAAGCCGTGTCCCTGTTAGCGGCAGCAAAGACCCCTTGGCATGTTCCTTCCCACAGTATTCAGCTGCAATAATTCTTTTTTTAGATTTCTTTCCCAGCATTCCAGAACAATAAGCACTTGTTAATGTTGGCAATCAGCTGAGATATCGCAGTCGACGCCAATCTAAGGTTCTCCCCACTGCATGATTTCTTGAACAAGTGTTCAAGTGGTTCAGTCTCATGACCTCTAGTAAACAGTGCACCGCAATCAGTGAGGCAAATCCAAACAAATATGCAGAAGCCAGATTGTTTCTTGAGGAGTTCTCAGAGATGATTTGGCAAGTGACAATCCATAACAAAGGCCAAGCTCCATGCTTCAAGTCAGTGCAATGAGGTGCTATTGTAACCACCACAAGTTCATTGAAGCTTGAACAGATCTTTATAAAACAACATCGCTTGCTTTCCTTATTCCTCAGCCGTTTCAGTCAAGACGCTCTAGAGAACCTCTTCTCGACCGCAAGGAGTTGCAACTCAGTGCCTCGAGCACCTGAGTTCAAGAACACGCTGCACTCAATTGTCCTCTCTAAGTTTTTTTAATCCGGGCTCGAGAGGGAACTATGCAAAAGATGATGGCACTGATCTATTAGATTTTCCCACCACAAAAGCGGCCCCGAGCACCTCCTCAGCTCATGATCAGCACGGTGAGCTGGGGAATGATTTTAGTATACCACTGATGGACCTCAGTGAGTTGGAGGGGGAGTGTTAGGTCCCAGGACTTTCAGGGAAACTGTGTTCTATACATATATCCTTGTTTGTTTGTTTTTCTGTGACGGGCTCAAAAGAAAACAGGGGCCCGCAATGTTTATGAGTCCCAGACACGACAGCAGTTAACGAATTCAAAAGTAACCCGAATCTCAAGCACCGGGGTTGGAAATGTGGGAAGTCCGCGAGAAGCACCACCGGGTCGGAACGACATGGCGGGGGGTGCGGAGCGACCCAGCGAGGTGACAAGTGATGCTGACCAGACGCCCGGGAAAGTGGGGACGGTTCCTGGAATTTTGGAGGCGCGCGGGAAAGAGAAAGGCAGTCTATATGCTGAGCATCGGAGGGGGCAAAATGCCACCAGGACTCCGAGAGGTCTCGCGTAGCTCCTAACATCTGTAAACCAGTCCGTAACTATATGTGTAAATATATCATATATCTATTCGTATTCTTCACCTGGGTGTCCCTCTGCCACTGCATCTCCGTTGGCCAAAGCGGAATTGGGGTTGCCATCATCACATCAGTGGCAACCAAAAAAGAACTTCAACCTCTCTCAACGACACCAGAAAAAGAGAGAGAGAGGAGAGCCACTAGAATACCTGTCAGGCTATGTCCACAGGTCATGATTAAAAGGTACGAACTCTGTCCAACATGTCGCAGTTTTCTCCGCTCAAATGGGATAGAAGAATGCACACCCTGCTTACCCTCAAATCATATCAACAACTAACTGAAGAGAATCCTCTTTTTTGCAGCTTCCCCAACAGGTAAATGAGTTGCTCAAGAGGGCAGAAAGCATTTTCAGGAACATAAGCACATTGCACTGAAGTGTCCAGAGGACACAAATATTGATAGGGCACTGTCAGTACTTCCTACCTTCGACATTCCCAGCTGTCATTGGGCGCGTTAGGTCTGTGCTCCGGAGCGTGAGAGTTTGGCGCTCTTTTTACTAAACGGACAGGAGTGCCGCCGGAGACTGACACTGAAGCATGCTCTTTGTGCACCAAGTAGTTCTCGAAGCGCGAGTGTCTTTTTCGCGCTCCGTGATGTCACATAAACAAAAAAGATGGCTGTGCTGTTGATGAGATATACGAATCTGGTTGAGACCGTCGAGACGAAGGGCATAGGCGGACGCTGCTCCTTTTCAGTTGATTAGTTCTTAATCCAGCAGGTAAAAAAAATTTAATTTCAAAGCCGAGGCAACAATTAGCGTTCCGGAAAAGGTTTGCTCGCGCATCTAGCCTGAAAACGAATTCATCTATCCAACAGTAGTTTGCCGATAGCACAGCAATAGAAAAGTTGTCGAGATGAGGAGACATTCGAACCGCTGCCCCTTTTATAGTGCTTAGCCCATCGAATAGAGATGCTTCAACTGGAAAGCCAAAACATCAATTAGCATTGAGGAAAAGTTTGTTCATGTGTTTCGCCTGGAAACAAATTGATCTATCGAACGAGCGTGCCAATAGCTCAGCAACAAAGAAGTTATTGAAAAGACAGTCGGGCCACTGCCCGTTTTAAAATACTTAGCCCAGCCGCAGCGAATAAAGATATTAAGATTGGAAAGCCGAAACACCAGGTAGTATGCAGGAAAGGTTTGTTCATGTATCTCGCATGCATCTCGACGGCGCGGAAAACCACTCGCCTTGTCCGTGCCCCTATGATACCTAGCAGCTCTCGTCGCCCGACAGTCACCTGGCTGCAAATCGTCTCACTTGACAGACGAAACAAAACAGGCACCACTGCTCCAGAGGCCCATGCCGTACCGCCTTGCCAAATGTCTTTTACCATGTTTCAATGAATGAATGGAGACATCAACGAAACTAGGCTAAAAAAGTTGTCGCCTGGCGTCGTTAGCAGCATGGTTACCATGTCAACCTCCCAGGCCCAAAATGAAGATCACTATCAACACTTCTGACGTCATGCATCTAGAAATTTTTGCGTTGTGTCACTACTCTGCTGCGCTGCCATATACAGTGGTTCTAGCCCCAGAGGTAAGTAAAACTTGGAATTACTGTGCATTTCTTCTAATGGACTTGTAAGTGTGGTTGCTAAAAACTCCTCCTCGTTTCAAACTATCCGAAAATTCAAATAAAGTGACTGAATTACTGATAGTTTACTGTATTTATGTTTCTCAGAAATGCTTGAAGCCAGGAATCCTGAATATGACTTGAAAGTTAGTGTAATATATGCTGCCCGCTCATTCCTCATGTATGAGCCAAATATTTATTCAGTATTCATTAACATTGTTACTTAAAAATCATCTGTCTTCCATATCAATGAATGCCTGTGCTAAAGCTCTGTTGTTCTTTCTACAGCTGCACACAGTGGAAGCAGTTGGAGTCCCTTTTTTTCAGTTGAAATCAATTATTTTGGGTTTTTTTAAATTGAGTGTTCAACCTCTTTCTATAATACAAGATTGGCACTTCCATTTGAAAGAACTGCCATTTTCGAAAATGTTGAATTTTGGGTATTCTCAAAATGTTATGTTGGTTTAATTATAAAATTTTCTTAAATTCAATCTTGCCCGTCAGTGGTTAAGCTGTGAACAGAGGTCTGTAAGGCAGCTTGCTCTACGTAATTTACGGTCGCGCTAGGCTACTCGTAGGAGCCTAGGATGACCATTGTATTACCTTCGTAGCAGCATCCTAGGGCCCTCCTAGAAGCCAAGAACAAACATTCTATTACCTTCGTAGCAGCATCCTAGGGCCCTCCTAGAAGCCAAGAACGACCATTCTATTACCTTTGTAGCAGCATCCTATAGAATTTTGGCTGTGGTCATCCTACACCCTTCCTAAGAGCCTGCTATAAAAAATATGCTACAGACATCCTGAATTTTTGTTGTAACTTCCTACTCTTATCCTACTTACCACTGGACTTCATTCTGGTATTAGAACTGCCATAGCCCTAGGTTTCCCATAGGACATCTTTAGCAGGTCAGCAGACCTAGAATGTCTGTAAGATGTCTGTTGGCCAATTTTCTAAAGATCTCTAGGAGGACGACAGAAAGGTATTAGCATTCCTGGCATTCCTAGAGAGATGCATCCCATAGACGTTCTGCAGAACATCTCTAGGCCTTTTTCATGTAGCTCCAATCCAGCATGTCGCACACATAGCCTCTACCCGGCGCACACCGCTTGCTGTAGTGTCCATGGTATACGTTTGTTTGGGATCGCGGGGCTGGTCAAGGCTGACCGACATCGCATCGATATGCTTTACACACAGTTTTTGGTGTTTCAAGTATAAACACATCGATGCAAGCATGTTGGAAAACCATCCCTCATCCGGCTACCACTGTGCAGTCTTTGGCTGTAGTAGCAATTTCCACCGAAGTAAAGAGCGAGAAAAATGGTGCAGTGACCACAAAAAGTTGCAAGGCGAATGCGGCTGCAACATGTTTGTTTTGCACCGCTTTCCCGTGGACTCCGACCTACAGCTCAAATTGACTGCGAGCGTTCACCGAGAACATTTTGTAACAGGCCCTTCATGAAGAGTTTGTTCCCAGCCCTTCGTGGACGGCAAACGGACCGAGCGGAACCCAGTGCCGATGCTCCTTTTAGGGTGTGATCGCAAGGTACTGCGTCATTTTTCGATAGAATGCCCGATTCTAATAAATGTAAAAATTGCTACGTGTTTTACGACAGCGATTTGGTGCTTTCTGTAGGTTGTTGTAGGGCGAAGGCGTTTGCCAACAAGATTCCAAAAGTTGCTAAAACGAAAGCATGGCAGGAGATCGCATCCATGCTGAACTCGAGGAATCCATTGATGTTACACACAGTGCCCCAGATAAAGAAAGAGTGGCAGAACTTGAAAGCTAGTAGCCGCGCAGAGTTGACACTTTCTACAAAGGCACACTCCAAGACCTGTAGGTTTGTTATTATACATTTGTTTTTAATGCACATAAAGAAGAGGCACCGAGGACGAGACGTCCACTCAGAAAAGGAATATATAAACAGGTAATTTTATATCCCGAACTTCATTTCAGCTACTTCATTCATTTCAACCGGAGAGAAACGTAAAAATCCGGACGAACGCCTCCTGAGATGCCTCGGCCCCCGTTTCATTTCCGAAGCAAATCAGTGTTTGGCACTTACTTCATTCCCTTGCCAGCAAGTTCCTAGGTTATTTCATTGGCGCTGCTCCGGCCAAGCTAATTGTAATAATTTATTGGATCACTTTCACTCACAGGCAGCAAAAAAGAAGAAAACTAATCAGGCTGCTGCCAAGAAAGATAGCTATGAGGCTATCCTTCGGAATCAGCTGAACCGGGCTCACCAGAATAATTCTGGTATCAGCCCGTTCACCGGGAGTATTGCGGTGACAATTCAAAATTTTTGTTGCACTGTCTCATCCTAGCAGGATGGCATTAATGAGCATTTTTGAATGTTTCAAAATAACATACAGCAGAAAAGAGAGCGGGCTTCCATTAGCACTTCGGACTCCGATGACTCGCTGGTTTCCAGCAGCGAGGTGCAGGAAGCCAGAAGAAAGACTAAATACTGGAAGGCCAGGCGTAAGGAGCTGCGAGAAGACAATATCTTCCACCAAAAACAAGTGTGTGCCCAGCAGGCACTCCTGGGCTCCAAGCTCTTCAGAAGTGAGTAAGACTGAGTTAGCTTTTGCTTGTCTGTTTTGCTTTTGAACTTATTACATAATAGGGTTTACTCTGCAAGTTGTTAATCATAATATGTAATGTCTGCCTTTATCCTAAGCTCTAAAAATGTGATCAATTGTATGTTATAAATAAATTTTCATTAAATTGTTTTAACAGTGGAAGAGCAGCAGAATCAAAACAAGGTGGCAGCTCTGGATCATGGCAGTCCAGGTATGAATAATCTTTTTGATGGTACGAGTGTCATAGAGCTAGCAAATTTGCATTTGGTTTGGTTTTGGTTAGACTCATTTGGTTTCATCCTCCGAGTCTAACCGAAGACTAACTTGCTTGGCATAGTAAGTAAATATTTACCTATGTACGAAATGTACGAGTTGGCATACATTATTTGTAATTAATTCATGCTTAGAGTGCTTGGGAGGATTTTAGCTAATGTTGCAATGGTTTAGTATATAATAAGATTCTAAGGAGGGACAACAATCGCATGACTACTTCACATTCTTGAAGTAGCTTCCTTTATAATACATCACAAGAGGCTGATGTGCTTGCCGAGCCTTGTCAAGCTGCACTGAGGTTGAAACCAAGAGCAGAGGGTAAGTTGGCCGGACATATGACCCTTTGATATGACACTTCATTCTTAATATATTGTATATATTTACAGCCAACCCGGGGCTGCCGGTTCAGAAAAATATGAAAAGAGGTCCTCCGTAGACGGTTAGTTGGCAATTTTTGCAGCTATTACACGTGAAACGTAATATATTTTATGTACTGTATATATTTACAGCTAGCCAAGGCAGCTATAGCCAAGCTGCTTGCACGAGTGCTTTTATCACCGCTGAGTCAACATTTACGCAGCTTTTTGCATCTGAAACTGACTGCTCCGAGTGCACTGTTTATACCTACAGCAAAAGCTGCAGCTGCACAGTCTTCTGAGGCTAGTTCTGGCACAGGCGAGTTGTTGGCATTTACGCAGCTTCTTGCATCCGAAACCCATTGTTCTCAGTGCACTGCATACATTTACAGCTAAACAAGCCGGGGCTGCGAGTGCTTCTCATGCCAGTACTGGTGCAGGTAAGTTGACATTTACGCAGTTATTGCTGAGTGCACTTTATGTAGCTATCCGAAGCATGCTGCATGGAGTTCTTGGGCCAACTGATTTGGCTCTGATAACTGATTTGGCTCTGTGTATGCAGCATTTCTCCATGAGAAACACTGACCAGCCTTAACTCTTTGCAGGACATGGAGGGCTGGCTGCACAAGCACCTCAAGCTGTGGGTCCTGTTGAAGTTAAGTTGACTCTTGTTACTCCAAAAAAATTACCTCCCTATGAAGCTTTAGTGATCTTGTTTGATTTTATTTCTTCCTGCTTGCATGCATGACTTGAGAAAACAGAGTTGTGAATTGTGTCGAGGGTAATTTACCTAAATGTTTGACCGATTTATAATTTCAGCATTGACTGGTTCATCCCTGCAGAGTTTACCTACATGGCTGATGGTTGTGCAAGTGTTTTTCTTGTCGTCTTTTAAGGTGTATCTGGAAAAGTTAGTGCCAAAAAAAGAAACAGGAAAGTCACTGGCTCATTAGCTATAAAATTTATGTGCAAGGTATCCAGACCAGGAAACATTCTCTGCATGAGCTGCACCACACCCGAGACTTCAAGAGTGTGGCAAAGAAGGTAAGCTGTCTGCTTATCTGTTTGTTTTCTGAAGCTATCTGGCAGTGTGTGAAAGCACTACTTTTGCAGCGCCATACCCAGACACGAAAGAGCAATACCTCTCTTGATCACCTACGAATGGGGCAACCTGTAGTCTAACATGCATTTCTTTGAGCGAGCCTATTCAAAAGCAATCAAGAGGGGTATTGCTCTTTCATGTCTGGGTGCAGCACTGTAAAAGTTCTGTTTTCACACACTGGCAGATAGCTTCGGAAAACAAATTGATAGACTGAGAACAGCAGGGTATCAACCATCTGCCTTAGATGGGGCAGGCACCCTGTTGAAGAGGGGAGGGGCATCCAGGATACCGACCGCAGTACAGAAAAAAGGAGACCGTCACAGGGTGTCTCACATTTAAAAAAAGATGTTGAAAGCCGGTTTGAAGTTTCAGTGGTCTTTTCAGCACCCCCGAAAACAACTCAAATATGTGCTAGAGTCAATGCGAAGGCCAAGGGACTATCTGGGAACAAGTGCACCAATAAGTATGTCAGACTGTTTGTGTACAGCATTCCACTCTTGTGTGGCAGCAGCTACATTGGCCAGACGGGGCAGTGCCTGAACGACAGACTCCGAGGACACTCTTGGTTTCCTAGAGCCACAGTGGAGGATATGTTCTAATTCACTGTATGGAGTGTGATTGTGGACCGTCCTTCCACAGCACAACTATTTTGGGCAGGCACAAAGACAAGACAACTTGTGAGGTGATGGAGGCCTATCACATCAACAGCGGTGGAAGTGACCGTGTGATCCATGCATCATGGCATTGTGAGATGAAGAGTTGGAATTTCTAAAGGGAATAATGAAGGTTCCGTGCATGCCAGTGTGAACTTGAAGATCAGTTATCATGAGACTGGCAGACACACTTGTGACAGTTTAAGTATACTTTGTCTTCACTCCCTCCTAGTAAATCATATACTTGTGAGTCAGCACCTTACCTATTGTGTATGTTCCTTATTGTCCTCATCTAGTAGCACTATTTTACATAATTATGTTCAATCTGCTTACAGCTTCACCTCCAGAAGGGGATCATACTTACGCCAACTCAGGCAAAACGAGCGATGGCTCACACCAAGTCGTCTCTCGTCGTGAAAGAGACAGCCCAGTCCATTTGGACTACACCTGGGCTGGCAGTACGAAGTATGTCAGGCCAGCTGCCACCCAACAAGAGGGCCTCGGGGGAGCAGCCCAAACCCGCATTGACCCCGGAAAAGGTCAATGTTGTTTAAGGTGGGTACGTAATCTGAATGTGAAACAAAAAATAATATCCGGCCAATTCATTTGCAGCTACCTTGCACCATGGGGGGGGGGGGGGGTAAAGAAGGTGGACATCACTGCAGCGGTCTCCAACCTTGGAAGCATCTTGTCCGAAAAAATACAAGATTCTATTAAATCAGTTAGGCGCAAAGAGGCCTATCAAACGATACAATGAACGTCTTATTACTGCAGCTCTCTTCTGCTGAAATAAATTGTACACAAAGTGCAATTGCATCACATTTCATTATTTGAACTAGTTCAAAGAAGATTTACTAGTGTCAAGCGACCAGCGACAACGGACCAGCTGCTACTAGGATTTAACTGGTCCTAGTTGCAGCTGGGATCTAACTGGTCCCAGTTAGATCCCAGCTGCACTATTTATTTGTTTCTCTGTAGACATTCTTGTGTATTTTCCTCGGAGTCGGCACAACACCAGCCGACGTCCAGCCGACAACCAATGAAGTGGTGCCAGGAGGTCGGGCACTCAACTACGAGGTCGTGGGCTGAGGACAAACAACTTTATAGAGACATCCTGCCACAACAGGAAGAAAATGTAAAGTTGGAACAGCATTGCCTCCTTGCAAAACTGAAGACGTGAGAAGAGGAGAGGGCGGCAAACACAGCCTGTAAGGCTGCCGAAGAAGTAAAAAAAAACAGCCATTTATTTTAGGGAATAGGGCAAAAAAATGTTTGCCCTACTTGGGCAGGCTGACCCACAGCAAGCCCCCTAGAGGGGGGGGGGATTTAAATGCAATAAACATTTTTTTCTGGTTAGTGCTTTTTTATGTCCTTCAACTGCATTATTTGGTCTGGCAGCATGCAAAATTATGGAAATAATGGCTTTATAAGAAAGATGCAATGACCTTTACACACTCGGCCAAGTAAAGCCGAACGTCATCTGCACCAACCCAACTTCTTTGGCAGAATGCTCGGCACTTAAGTTTACGTAAAATTAAGATAATCCCAAAAGAGGCAGCATTTAGATATGAGGGCTCTAGTATTATTATAAATGAAGCATTCTTTTAGTACACTTTTTTTAGGACCCAGATGAACTTCAACCATACCCAACAATGAGCTACAGCAACATCTACGAGGCATCGCCATTCATTGTCAACGTGGGTGAACTTCATGTCAAGGAGGACACACTGCTGGGTGCAATCACCATCCTGATTACCATGCATTGGGCATTTAACATAAAGTTCAATCCCAGAGCCTCTAAGACATCGTATCTACTGTCACATGTGATTGGAGTTGATTGTGGCCTCACAGCCAGCCCTCTGGTGTGGGTGGCCAAAGGCGCAGTATTTGTAGCTAGGCTTCAACACTGGCAGCTTTCCATTTTTTTCGATTTCAAAATTATCATTTCATTATTTGCTTTTATATTTTATTTGCTTATTTCAGAATCTCTTGATGTCCCAAAAGAAGTAATTGTTTTTTGTGTTTTTCACATCATATGTGCAATGTTTTTTTTGTTTAGAATTCAAACTTCTGAATGGATTGAAATAGTGCTATGCCTCCGTTGCATGCTGCAATATAACTCAAGCTCATTGTTATACTTTCGTCTCTTTTACATGTCTTTAACAGAAGTTCTAAAATGAAGGTGTGCTGGACTTGAACTGCATTATTTTCTTCATGACATCACAAGTATACTGAAATGAAACAGCGAACCAGCAGATGGGGCCCGTATGGCATACACTAGAGCATCTTTAAGGGTACAGCTTTTTTCTCCTAGAGGACAAAAGGCAAAGGGCCAAATATTCGTCCCCAGTGGCTATAATGTCCTCCGTAAAGACCAAGGCTGTAGGGTTGGCAATGTTCCAATTGTGGTCAGAGATACAATTCCATGCTTTCTTGTAGATTGTAGTAATGACACCGAAACGATCTGGGCAAAGATCTGTTGTTCACGTATTTCAGTCTTCATGGGTGCATTTTACCGCCCACCAGGCTGGCAATGTTTCCTCCTTGGGGGCCATACAGGATTTTATTTCTGAATCCTCCAAGCGTTACACTCACATGGTGCTTGCAGGTGATTTTAACTTGCCACACATCAACTGGGACTACATGCAAACTGTACTGGATTGTGAACAATCTCACTTATTATTGATATTATCTTTTCATGAAACCTTACTCAAGCTGTCCATAGTCCTACACAATCTACTAATGCCTGTGAAAGTCTACTCGACTTGGTCTTCGTTTCCTCCAAGATCGCTCAGCAGGGCATCTGCTGCGAAATACTTGAAGGTGTTTTTGATCACTCTCTGGTTTCCTGCACTCTTAACTTAGCCTATAAGCCATCTGCTACTAGTAATGTTGAGCAATTTCGTGATTTCAATCATGCAAAGAATGTTGATATTCGGGATACTACAGAGGAAAGCTTTTCTCAATTCTATCTTATGTTTAAAACTGATAATTGTTCAAAGAATAATTTGCAGTTGCAGTTTAGATATACGGTAGAATATTGCATCCAGAGACATGTTCTGTGGCGTGTAAAGAGGTGTAAAGGCACAACCCATGGATCACACGTTATATTCTTTATTTGAAATGCAAACTACGCGAGCTCACAAATTTGGTAATGTACATAATACTTATGCAAAACCCTCTCTGCATACTACTGTCACCAAAACCAAACTACTGTCACCAAAACCAAACTACTGTCATCAACACCATCAAAAACATATTCATCGACAGAGCTGAAGGGCATCAAGTTCACGCACGAGGCCCCAACCAACAGCACCCTCCAATTTTTAGACCTTTGGCTCACCTTCAAAAGTAACCATCTACGCTGGATGTACTCTCCAAGATCGCAAAAGAGAATTCTCCAGTTCGATTCGGCTCACACAAAATTTGTAAAATGAAGAATTGTTTTTAATTAGTTTAGCCCGGCCTTAAACAAGTCCCGTTTTCATTCAGCAGTGGAGAGTTTTGATGTGCAAGCATTAGAGCTCAAAGCCTCCTGTTTCCCTCCTTCCATCCTATCAAATGTGGCTAAATGCATGATCAAATCTAACCGACTAAGAGAGTGTAGAGAGAAACTGCACCAGCTTGCGGTCATCCCATACACGCACCGCATCTCCCGAGAGTCGCAGTCGAGTATGATGTTTGGGCCGTGCTATCTGCTACAGACAAGCTAAGACGACTCTGCCCCAAAATAAACTTGCAGCGCTGACAAGGCAGACAAATGCAGCATTAGACAAGCCCACAAGTAGATGAACTGTGCCTGTGAAGTTGTGTATGAGATACCGTTCTCATGTGGAAAAGTTTATGTGGGACAGACCGGACGATGCGTCAACATCAGGCTCAGGGATCGTGAGCTTTCTCTGAAATCCTCGCCGCCAGGTCTAGCCTTAAACTTCAGGAACTCCGGGTGCACCCCGTTGTACTCTAGCGCAGGAATCCTTTGGTGGTCCCACGACAAAACAACTAGAGAAATCTATGAAGCCCAGGATATCGCAGCAAGAACTGATAAGAAGCCAGAAGTGAGCAAGAAGAACTATCTGTGAACTTGACACCCAAGGAACTACGAAACCACCCCATTTCCTAAAATATTTTTCTTCGTGACCTTTTGTTTTCAATTTTGAAAATAAATTTTCTTTATCATTTTTTTATTTATTATAAGCTTTTTATTATCTCAGTTCTTGTTCTAAATCTTTTCCTTTTTCCATTTTCTTTTTTTATATAAATTTATTCTTGTCCTTTTCTTCCCTTACCTTCTAATTAAAAAGACAGTTGAAGGTAGCGCTTGCGTGTCCAGTCCTGGAATTCATGCAAAGAGGGCTCCTGTTCCCCTTCCCCCTCTCCGGCATGTCTGCCACGTGACCCCAAAAGGGGTAGAGGGCGGGCCTCGGCCACGTGCTGGCGCGTGCACCCGCGGCTTTAAGTAGGGAACACATGAGAGGCGAAAAAGGGCACCTCGCGCTGATTCCCATAGTGACAGCCAAGGACGCTGTGGCGTGGGCCTATGCCAAGCCGCCACATCGCAGGGTGCACACAAGTTGCCATGGAAACAGCCACTCATGTGTTCCCTGCTTTCGTAGAGGGTCTCTCTGTGGGGCGGCGTGCCTCAAAACTATTTGGCGCACGCGCCCGCAGCGCTAGGAGGGGCTTCTCTGTGGGGTGGGCGCACCTTGGAACTATTTTAGGTTAGGCAGCTGGCTCTCTCTTTGACTGTTCCCGTTCGTTGCGGCTCAAATTTTGCTCGCCAGCCCCATTTCGACGAGCAACGCTGCGACAGCTGTTAATGCACTATGGGCAGCCTTACACTGCGGTCTCATTAGAATGTCAAGAGTGTTTGTGCTGCCCCCAAGAGTGGCATCTGATTGCTTGAATAGCAGTTGTCTAAAAAGAGCTTAGCAAAAGTTGTGGTATGCCATTAGGAAAGGACACCCAGAATTGGTCGAATTTCTCAAACAGCAGCTTTCATGAATTGCATTTTGGAAGATTGAAGGCAAACGTCAGCTGCACATCATCATTGGGTGGCAAATTACTATCAAAGCCACCTTGCTGCTTTGGGAATATGTTTGCCAAAATTATGACCGAGTTTATATTAACACTGTTTGGAATCTGAAGGAAGCACGACCCGATCGACATGATGGTAGCGGTTTTTTCAGAATAAAACATGGCGAGTTACTCTACGCGCGACCCATTGCCCACTTTTTTGTCGTCCCGTGTTTATTCTCCAACATCCTCCTACCCAACAAATTCAGATAGACTGTTTTGTTGGAATTTCTAGGCAGTAAAAAAGTTAAATGGGTCTTCTCTTCACGCCACTTCAGAGTTTAATAGTGCAGGCACACACTTTACCATCTCGACCAGGGAAAGCTGTCGTCGACGAAGGCCAGATTCCCAGAATGTTCTTGGGCGATGGTCAATCCTGAGAAGCACCACATCTCCCATTTGGATGCCGCTTGAGTGAGATGAGCCTAACGTGTGCACAGACTGCAGCTCCAAGCGGCTAATTTTGAAAGATTATACGTTACACATCCTTTGCCACTTCCTCCGTGTGAGCATTCCCTTCAAGGGAGCGGGAGTAGAACACTTCCACAGCTTCCTGGTTATCCTGGGTGGAACATCAGGCCCGTGATTGGATGACAACCCGGCGTGGTCTGAGCTACCACAGCAACGCTTTTTCATTGCACTCCAAAGGTTGTTCAAAGAGGGCACTTAATTTAAGTTCCGCTTCATCACACACAAAGTCCTGGTAGCGGTAACCGTTGCTCTCCCGGAACATTCAAAAGCGATGTCCGAGGTTTTCAGTAGACATTCTTTTCACCCAGCAGTCCACTTGACGCCTTCCACACTCTTTTCTATGAGACCACGAAGAACTTCGCCAAGAAGTGCGTCAACATCTTCACCTGCCTTTCGATTCACTGAGCCATTCAACAGTTCCTTCTCTGATTCAAACTTCTTCAAAGGTGAACCCATTGACCCTCCAGGTTGGTTCCATTTTAGAAATATCGTTGCAGTCAACGCTGACGACTTTGCCCTCCTGAATCTCAGTTAAAACACTTATGAGGTTGGCCGGTTTCAGAATCTTCCCCCATGTTCATACAGCGCCAGTAGGAGTCACTTCATCCCCCTCTCATCATCGCTTGTGGTGTTCCCATCGGGGATTCCATTGTCCTCTTTAGAGTCACCAACACTCAGCTCGCGGGCTGCAATCTCTCCTGCAACCCTATATACTGCGGGAGAGGACGAGACTCTTAATCAGTCTAGACCGAGTTTATACTTTGCAAAGAGTTTTATAGAAATTTATAAATTCTAGCATATAGGTTTAATATATTTATAAATTGTATAATGCGAGAAGATCATGAAAAGGCGCAATGCAAGACCAAAGCAAACAAACATTTCGTCTTCAAGAACAGAGCCAGAGCTAGCCCCGTTGAGAGTGGCGAGGAGCTACAGACAGAAACAGCAGTGAGTGATGCTCCCTCTCCCTCTGAGGAACCTGAAACCCAAGCATGTAAAGATAATCATATTGACTTGCAGGTGTCCGAAGACCTAGGTGTTTCGGCCGCGACTGACTCTGAACGAAGCTCAGCCAGCGAACAAACGTGAAGACCTTACAGCCGCCAACGGAAGCCCCCCCCCCCCCCGAAATCTTCCGTTTTGCTGGGACCCTCCTCTCCCCCTCCCCCTCATACAGCATTTTGTCATGGGCGTAATTTATTATTTATTATTTATTTATTTATTTTTATAATTTATTTTGAAGGATCAAGGATCTGCATCAGCGTGCCTTCGGTGGGTCATTGTGACTGTGAGCTTGCATTTTTTAGCAGTTTCAACCTGTGACGGTCTTGTGATTTTATGTATTTTCGGTTTAATGTGAACAATCTGAAGGGTGTTAAGTGCTCGTTCATCACATATGCACCGAGTAAGACCGAGAGAGACCAGACCGATTTTTAAGCCTCTTGCGACGCCTTAAGACTAGCTCCGCTGCGGCACATCCAGTCCTAAGACGTCAGCAAGAGGCTTAAAACCGGTCTGGTCTCTCTCGGTTTTAATCGGTTACATATGTGTGAACGCCGCTTTACTTCCAACTTAAATAGCTGGCAGTCAGCGTTGAGTCTGTGTACCCTTTTCCTTTTTATCACGCTGTCTTTTTGCTATCAGACAGCTCAAACTGCTGCGACAGTTTGCAAACAATGCCGTGCTGAACTAAATTACCCTAGCCCCCGATTCATGACTTGTCCATGATTTCGAGAGAAGAACCTGCTACCAAAATTGGAGTCTTAAAGCCAGTACAACATCACTGGAGATGTTGGGAAGTGTATCATGCCCTAACTGCTTTTGAGAGTGATGGCATTAGGTTTCTGGAAAGAGTTGTGGTATATTATTATTGAGGTTTGAGTCTGCATCCCTGACAGAGGAACCCCATCAAGGAGTGGCCGTACTCAGCTCCACCTCCTCCGTCCGGACTTAGACTGAACTCTTATTAACTTGGGACTCCAGTGAGCTGAATCGACAATTGCCACTCCCTACAAAATTCAAGTAAATAATAATAACTATAGAACTTTAATTTCCACTATAAATTGATGGTGGCGATCAAGGAAAAAAAGCTGCATACGTAGCTTGACGTGTCCTTGACCACCTACAGTGGAAGCGACGGGCACACACCAGGAAATGAAAATATAGAGAAAAAGCAATGATACAAGTCACCATAACCAGTTCAGCAGATATCACATACAACGACAGTAAGTGCAACTAATAATCATAAGCATCCATAAAAAAAAAAAACTAAGCACAATACTGCTTTTGGAGTACAACCGAAAGATGGCTGCAACAGACACTGAGAACGACACCAGCAGGGGACATCAACCGATGCCAGTCCTGAGGTATCAGCGGAGTCTGCTCACCACAAAGGGCTGCAATCTCTCCTGAACTTTTTCCGAGTTGAGGTAGAGAGCCGGGAGATGTCCAGCAACGATCAACGGGACGACATTGGCGGTAAGCAAACAAATCGTTCTCCAATGCAAAATCGGTCGAAGAGGCCCCAAAACTGCCCCAAAACTACACCAAGCCTCATCAGTCAACGGCAGGAAGGAGAGAGCAACGGCAGGGTCTTTTCCACTCCCAAGCGTTGCCTTGTGTAATTGCCGCGAGGCTTGCACCACATGCAGGATTAGCACACGCTTCCATATTCCCTCTCATACTGTTTATGATAATGCATATTTGTTATGCGTGACATTAGTTACATACTATTTTAGAAGAGACGGGTGCAAATAAATCCGCCATGGTTCTAATTACTGATGTTTATTTTTCTTTCAGGTGCCTTGGGGTGCTACATTAGACAGAACCGGAACCCTGACACGCCAGAGAAGGTGGATGATCTCAGCAACCGGCTGGGATGCATCCATAGTATTATGACCAATTTTTTGTCCGATGTGGGCAGCCCCAACAAACGTATCTCTGTAAAAAAATATATATATATATATTTTGATTGCAAAAAGAAAAAAAAAACTAGCCAGGGCAATTTATGCAATATTTTAATCTTCTTACATTGTAAGGAAGTATTTTCTATGTTTATTTCTGTGGTGTGAAGTATGCATTTTTTTTTGTGTGGCAATAAAGTGACTTTTACCAGTTTAAGACCTGTGTTGTCAATATGGCCAGTTAAACTGGTTTAACTGCATGGAGGGGATCAATAGTGCCAGTATACACAGTTGCACAGTATCACCCCAGTATATACATTTTTCACAGTAAAGGCCAGTATACAGAGTTTCACAGTAAGATCAGTATGTACAGTTCCAGTTCAACCAATATAACCAGTGACAATAATTCAGTTTGCACTGGCCCAGCTTGCCAAATTTTTCAATAGGGTATGAGTAGTTAATTTTGGGGCCATTTTAAAACCCGACAGACTATTGAAGAGAAATAGCCAGTCCATACGTTCTTTCCTTCAACAGTCAGTGACAAGTCAAGTCAAATTTGGGGGTTTTACGTGCCAAACCAACGACGGGCATCTGGCACGCCCCAGCGGAGGACTGAGGATTAATTTGGACCACCTGGGGATCTTTTGACGTGCAACCGAAAGCTCGGTTACACGGCGCCTTCTCCGCAATAGGCCTCCGTCAGATTGCGGGCACCTCGGTCGGGATTCGAACAGTCAGTGACAAGTAAAGAAAAATGTTGCGGCTCCACCACAAGCGTAATACGACCGCTTGAAGTGCCCCCGCCGTCGAGAACATAGCCCCCAACAACGCCGCTTTTTCCTCCCCAGAAAACGTCTTTTAGGCTACTACATTATTCATTTGATTCATTCAGTACACCTAAAGAAGTTAGAATTCTTTATTTTCAATGGAGGCGTTCATTATTAATGGAAAGAAGTCGTGTCCAATAACCCGTCTTCCAACTGACTTTCTGTCCAAAGTGCTGTCTAGAATAAAAGTTCTGTCCACTAGCGCTTCCAGCTGATGAAAAAAAAACAGCCTTTTTCCTGAAAAAGAAATTAAGGAAAGACGATTCTAGTATTTGTAATTAATAAAACATTTCTGTTTCTTCTTCAGGTGATAAGCTTTGTACACGACTTGTGTATGTTTATTGAACAGAAAAACCCTTTGCTTTTCGGGTTCTGACGAATCGGTAACTATCAATGTGGTTGATTTCCGTCTCCCTCATTGCCTTCCGCCATGGATCCCAACAAGGAAGCTGCAGAATGCGATTCTTTGGATTCTTCTAGGTCGAGAGAGCCTGGTGCGGCCACATCGGCTACACCAAAGCGTTGGTAAAAGAAGAATAACAGCAGTCATATCTTGGACAGCGGTCGATGACAGCTGATCCTGAACGCTTATGTTTGGATGCGACACACAGAGCCCGACCTCAACGTTGTGGGGACCTTTCCCGCGGCTGTTCCCTCGGGCCCCGTCTTCCCTGCTTCCCCCTTGCTCCCTTGGCCATTCTTCCTGGCCCCCATTCCCCGCTCTTCCGGATCCCTGGACGAGCGAGCGTTATCACCTGGTGCGTCCCTCCCCGTTCGGGGATCGCGGGGAGAAGGACACATGGACAGGTCGTGAGGGTGCACGTGATCAGCCAGGGGCAAAACTTAAAAGGGGAAGCAAGACACTGGGGGGATCTCTCTCGACTTTGGACTGGACAGTGGTGGCGGGAAGGAAGACAGCGACGGAGGACAGGGGGACTTTTCAACTTCTTCGTGAGTTGCAGTAAACTGTTTCAATCCATGCACTGTGTTGGGCGACTTCTTTAGGGAGCAAGGGAAGCACCACCCGATTGGGAGCCGATTAGATGACGACCCACAATGTGAGTAAAGTCTCCAAGGCTGTCGGCAGACTGCTTGCTGTCAGCGTATCGAGCATCCTCGAAATCAGGAAAGAGACAGGGGCAAATGACAAGGAAGTTGCGAATCCTGATCGGAAGCGCCCAGAAAGTGCAGGCAAGAAGTGGCGTGCCGTCAAGTACGGTGAGTTCGTGCTATGTGCGTTGAGATCTTGCGTAAATCGTTTCTTTTGCCGGAACGAGTTGCCCACAGTCGAAAAGATAACAACCGAGTTGAGCGCAACCTCTAAACTCCCTTCGCTGAAGAAGTGGCCTGTGTGTCGTCTTCTTCGTGACATCAGCTTCAGGCGAGGAAAGAGGGATCGAAACTCTCACATGATCGAACAAGACAACATAGTCGAGTGGCAGCAGAGATACTTGCGGGGCATTGCACGTCACAGGCAAGAGGGTCGCAAGATTTTCTACCTGGACGAGACGCGAGTGACAGCAGGGCACACGGACTTGATCGCGTCGGTGGACAGAACCGTGACCTCATCACACAACACCCTCATGCGAGGTCTCATGACGGGCCTGAAGCAGACGTCGGGGAAGGGCCAATGCCTCATCGTCACGCACATCGGCAGCGAGGGCGGTTTCATTGCTGGATGCCTCGGTATCTTCCGCGGCAAGAAAACCGGCAAGTGCCACAAGGAAATGGATGGCACCAAATTCGGAAAGAGGTACGACAGTGTTCTTCATAAACGGTCGACGGGAAAAGTTGTCGTAATGGACAATGCTTTGTACCATTCTTGGCGGTCAGATGCAGTGATGACGACGAACTCCCGCAAGGAAGTCAGGAAGTCACCCAGGAATGACTCGCGTTGAAGAAAATTGCGTGGGACCCTAAGATGCCAAAGAAGCAGCTCCTCGACATTGTGGCGTCGGTCAAACCACAGCATGTAAAGTACCTTGTGGACAATGCTGCAGAGAGGGCTGTTTGCAGTGGTCAGACTTCCACCCTATCACTGTGAATTCAATACGATTGAACTCATCTGGGCAGAAATGAAGAACGATGTTGCAGCCCGGAACACAACATTCAAGATAGGTGACGTAAAGAGGCTCCTCAACGAAGAAGCTGAAAAGGTCATGGCTGAGAACTGGCGCAACGCTGTGAGGCACATTGATGTAGTGGAGAAAAACTTCAAACGAGGCGGTGCCACAAGTGCCCACATCAAGCCCATTGTCATAGCACTGAATGAAGACGACACTTCTTCCAGGAGTGATCTGTCTGGTGCGGAGCCCTTCGACGACCCGTGATGCCAATGCCAAGGAGGGTCAACCCCAAAACACAAAATGGTCCTTTTAAGGACCACTCATATGCTGTAAAATCGGATACTTGTCCTTGTACATGCCTCACCTCCCGTGTCTCATTTTGTCGGCGTGGTTCTGTGCTTCATTGCTTCAAAGCAATGTTCAAGGCTTTTGGGGTATTCAAAGTCTTGTTTGCATTCCACTGTGCCACAAATCACCCGTATAGAGTTTGACTCGCCCCAAAAACAGCAGTTTTTGCTGTCACTACAAACTTCGACGTAGGGTGTAGTCCATTTCTGTGTTACTAACTGTAGTTCCTTTCCACAAAATGCCTTTCTGGAACGACGCCGGGCATCGAGCGCAGGTGGGCATTGGCCGGGGACGACCGCTTCCAGGAGGCCCGTCCAGGCAGAACGGGGCGTCGACGCTCCCCGTGGTACCCAGGGTGGATGCCCCGGGTCGAGGCAGCCCGACTCCCGGGGTCGGCGACCCTGGAGGTGGCCCCACAAACGGGCATCAGACGTTAGAAACGAACAGCGCCAGATCGGCTCCATGAGCTTCATGGGTTCCGCGAGCCAAGCAAGCCTAAGCCTGAGCCTGAGCCATCGCGCGCCTATGCCGCAGAATGGGTCAAGCCTGTCTGCGCTGGGAGGGCCAGCCACGAGCAGGCCTCCTCGCCCCGCACGGGGGAACCCCTCGAGGAGCAGGGGGATGGGCCTGGAGCAGGCGGCCGTGCCACGCCGTGGCGACTTGGACGGCGTGGGACAGGCGGCACGACCTCCATTTCGTCTCCCGCCAACGTTGGCGGGACCATCCCAGACCGGCCCAAGACGCGCCTGGTGTACCAGTCCCACCGCTCTTCTTGGTGCATATGCTGCCTCCCTTCGAGCTCGCCCCTGACCTACTGGACCCCTGCTGGCTGTGCTGGGTGCCGGTGGTGCACCGGGAGACGCACGCATGCACGCATGTAAACACTACATATCACAGATACGACGAGTATGTAACACGTGACAATCAATCTGCTGAATACTGCAGTGCTGGGGAAGTTTACACATCTATGATGACAGACAATTATTAAACAAGATAATAATGCCCCTCGAACGATCTAGAAAACAAGATATTCTCGGACTCGTTCAAAATTTTTATGGTTTTGAGAAAGCCTGCTTGATACACGAACAAACCGATTTTGTTCTGGCAGGTCCCGGCTGTCAACAGTGGTATGAACAGTAACAATAAGATAGATGTTTCATAATACAGCTCTATTGGACAGCATCTATATAGCATGTAACCATTTAGACGGTCTGCAAAATTCGGTACCGCCTTCGTAGCCAAGACAGCGTAGCCGATTCTGTGTCCAGAAGCCGATGGGAGCGGACGCAGAATAGCTGGCTCTCATAGTGCTGTGATAACGGCCGGCCCTGGTCATGGCGACTTGGAAGCTATTGCCCTGAAGGATTATTGCATCGCTTTGCCACCCCTGCCATCATGTGATGTCATAGAGAAGGCAGTCGCCTTATACTGCGACATGGCTGAAAGGCCGTATTGCATTGAAGACTTTCGGCGGCCGCTTGAAGAACTTTGTGTAATCATAGGAAGTGACCGGCATCGGGGCATACCAGATGTCCCACGTCTGGCTGCTCACAACCCTGCGGACTGACATGGCGAAGCTTAAGGTGGTGGAAGGGGGGAGCTTGTGGTAAAGGGCCATACGTGCCTCGTCGTGGACCTATCCAGGTAGGAGCTACGAGTGAAGCTCACTGCGTGTCCTTCGACGTCCCGAACGACGCCATCCGAAAGGTCTTTGCAGATAGTGTAGCGGTAGAGGATGTCTCCTACAATTGGTGGAAGGTACCGGGACTCTAGGGAGCCGAGCCAACCACCCGTCACCCTCGAGCGCCTGCCGCACCAGCTGCATTTTGGCAGCGACATGGTCCTCGTTGTGGTTCCTGGTGCTTCTTGATAAATATCAAAGCTATTTGAACCAAGGGGGCCCATAAAAACCATTAAGAACAAAAAAGCTATGTGGGCAGCCATCTCGAAGGGTATTGCTCATGACCTCAGCTCCCACAAAATGGCAGATCAGTGTCAAAACCGTCTTAAAACTACAAAGAAACACCGAACGGAGCGGAGACAACACAATGCCTTATCAAGTGCAGATCCTGTCTCTATTCCCTATGATGAGGAATTTCAGAAGATCAAGGCCATCGATGACAGTGTGGAACCGGAACCTTTTAGAGAATCTGGTCGTTGCATTTAAATCCTCAGCCACTTCACGCAGTTCAGATGGCACTAAGCCAGACATTGCCAAGGATACACTGCCCACAAAAAAGCAGAAAGTGAACTCTGTATGTGAAATGATGCAGAAGATACACATGCACAAGGAGCAGCGGGAATGTCGCTACAAAGTTGGAGGTTTTGCACACTCTTCTGGTTCCTGAAAAAGATCCTGATGTCTAATGGTACAGATGTAAATGTAATGACTATCAGCCAAGACATGCTTCAATATGGACAGAGACTTCGATTACGCTTTTTGTATTTATAAATATTAAATTTAATGGAGTTCTTTTGCTAGTTGTTTTCTGAGGCTGTACTTTGTTAGACTATGTATGTTATTGCTCAGCAGAACAGAGCACCAGCTCAAATGCATAAATGCTAACTTTATTATCTTATGTCCTTAGAGCAGAGTGCACAAAAAGGTTACTGAAACTCTTATGATGTAGTGGTGCACAGACATGCCAACAGGTTACTGGACTGTGAGGAGGAATTTTTTTTTCTCTTTTCTTCACCCAGTGGTCTTATATCCTAGTTACATGAGCCGTTTTAACTGCAGTTAAGCATAACCGCGGTTAGCTAAACCGCAGCTACGCGCAGTTAGTCGGCAGACCTAACTGTGGTTGCCTGCTAACCAAAGTTAGACTAAACTGAGCTTGACAACCTCAGTTTGGGCTCAGAACTGACAAGATGGCAGCGCCCGAGGCAGCAGACAGTAGTGCAAAATCACAGTGCCCGAAATCGTCGTGACAGGGCAAAACCGCGTAAATTGGCCTGTTGCAGCCACCGAGGCCCTGATAAGGATGTGGGAAGACTCTGTCAGCACTGTGCTCGAACACGAGGAGTGCGGCGATCTACGCCGCAGTGGCAGCGCAGCTCAGCGCCGGGCTACGGAAGCGAGCATGCCGGCCGCGTCGCGGCGGTCGCCTATTGTTCACCGCCACCCAGCGGCAGCCGGCGCAGAATCACCGGGGAGCAATGGAGACGAAGAGCACAGCGGACAGTGTCTCCGTCGTGATTACGACGGGATTTAGGGCAGTTATGAATTTGGAAAGTTTCTTCGGCAGCCGGTGCCGCCGGCGCAGAATCGCCGGAAAGTAATGGCGACAAACAGCACAGCGGACAGTGTCCCCGTCACGAATCCGGAAAACTTCTTCGGTAGCCGGTGCAGAATCATCGGGGAAGCAATCCACCAGTTTCCGCGGATGTGGCGTCACCTGGCGGCAGAAATGTAAACTAGTAAAAAATCTGGTATCGAGGATACTGGGTATGATAGGAACGCCATTAGACTTGACTTCTCCACGTTGCTGGGTTCTCCTTGTCATCAGCGTTTCAGTCTAGAGTTTGCGGCTCCGCTACTCTTTGGTAACCGATGACGATGGCCGAGGACGAGAACATCCCGTTCTCGTTTCAAACCGACGGCTGGGTTGAAAACCCTCCGCAGTGCGCCAACTTGTCGCAATACAAAGTGTGGCGATACTTGGGCTTTCCTCCGTCTGGCGTACCCAAATTCGCCGACCAAGGTTGCCCGCTGACCATAGTTGCCAGACTACCGCTACTCCGGAGGGTGTACGAGGGCAAGGGAGAAGATTTCCACGAAGAGAAGGGAAGGAGGCGGAGGAGGAAATGCGTGAACAGAGAGAGAGGATGTAAATAGAGAGAGAGAGAGGGGGGTGCCTGCGAGGGAGTGTAGCGCGTTTTCTCCGCCGCCAGCGTCAGGTCGCTGGTGTCGTCGCGCTGATAGCGTCGTCGCGCTGATACCCTCTCCGTCTCGCGCTGTTCGCGTTGCGCTCGCGCTGTTCGCTTTGCGCTCGCACCATTCGCATTGCGCTCGCGCCGTTCGCTCGCTCCATCCGTTTAGAATTTTAGATATTCTGCCTCCTGCTTTGAGGCGCTGGTGTCATTTGCGCATTTTCTCACGTGCTCGCGCCGCGTATGCGGGAATCCGTTTAGATGACCCGTAATAATTCTGTAGTTTATCTGCAGCAATTCAGCGATAGGCTCAAGAATACCAATTGGCACTTGCAAATAAACCCCAAGTTTTTTTTATACATAATTACAAGGACTGCTTGAACTGGAGTGGGTGGCCCTAAAAAGGGCCGTTTGTTGGCCGTGTTCAGGCACACGGATACCCTCCGGCCGATGGCCTCCAGATGCCTGAGGAAGGGGTTCCTGCACCTGGTTTGGCCGTTGATGGAATTACATTTGCCTTTTATGCAACGGGATACCCCCAATCTTTCAATTTCTCGCACTTCAATGATTTCCCGAGCGAGTTCATTCTTTCTAATCACTTCACACTTGTCTAAGACGGAATAAAGAACTTACTCGAGAAACCATTGAAGCGCCGGAAATTGGAAGATTGGGGATGACTGTGTCAGCGCTACTTCACTATGTTTCTATCCTATCAGGAATGTTGCTTTTTAGACACACAGTGACACAGCATGACGGTGGCTTAGGAGCACGCAGCGTCCATATGTCATGTATTTTCTCTTTGTTTGTTTGCTATTACGTTACAGTATTTATACTCGGCGTTTGCATGAATAAACTTCAGTTGCAAGTCAGCGCTTTGTTCGTGGTACCTTCTTGAATAAACTTCAGTTGCAAGTCAGCGCTTTGTTCGTCTACCTTCTTGAATAAACTTCAGTTGCAAGTCAGCACTTTGTTCGTCTACCTTTTTGCTCTTGTCCGTGTCCTCGCGGTGTTTTAATATTACCAAGCCCTAACTTCTACGTTAGTCAACTTCTATTCTGGAATGCACGTACAGATACTTATAGAAATACATTTGTTCCCGAACGCGCGGTGTCGTAAGGGCGCATCTCAAGCTCATCTTATGTTTCTGTGTCACCCGCAGTATGGGGAGATTGGACAACAGAGCCGTACCTTTTCTCCATTCAACTCCTCTACAGCGTTCGCTCTGCTAAGTTCGACAGAGTGTAGGGCTTTGTGAGAGGAGGTTATTTTGTTATTCTTGCAAGTAACCTTCTTCAAACCACAGTTTTTTTATTGTTGGTGACTGTGAGGTGTCGCGATAAAAGCGATACATTGTAAATGTATTTTACTACTGAAATACAAATACATGTTTCAAATGTATCTCGATACAGAGATACAGATACTCGAAAATATCTCTAAAATACTATAGCGACACATTGGTATCGCGATACTGCCCATCCCTGCGCCGCGGGAATCCGTTTAGATAGCCCATCCCCTGCTTCGAGGAGCTGGTTTTCTGCACTCGGTAGTTTCTAATAAAATTACTTTTTTGTTTCGGGTGGTTTACGCGCATGTGCAGCGACGTTTTCAACAAGGTGAAAAGTAATAACACTTTTTTATAACCACATTTTGGAAAATTAATGAAATAGAGTAGCGCAGTTCTGTAACGCGAGTCGTGTTTTACACGTGGCGGACACGTTGCTTTTAAGCGATGAAACGCTGCGTCGGGACTGTGCGCGTTCAGAGACGGCGTATGTGTGTGAAATGTTAGTCATTGGGGTTATTCCCTGATGCCCCCCGAATATGCTTTTTCTCTTCCTCCGTCGACGAAGCTCGATCAACGAAGCGTTCAAGGGTGGCGCCTCCCACTTGTACACCTAGCAAACAAAGAAGTCGGTATCCGGGAAAGGCGACCTTCTCGTTCCCAAGCCGGACACACACACCCAAAAGAGATTGAACCATAGCGGTGACGTTCGTGCCTCAAATACGCTATTGTCCGTGTCCGTTGCCCACCTTGCCCCTAAGGAGGGGGGGGGGTTCGGGCTTTCAAGTTGAGAAGTGTATCACCGCTTTCTGGTTTCGAGATGACACACAGGTCTCAAACTATTGTTACAGAGTTCACTCCTTTGTTAATGATTTCGACATCCCATTTAACAAAGCACAGCAACTGCACTGTCTAAAAGTTCACTCTTGTATACATCGTTGACCTTTCGCTAAAAATCGCTCCCCCTTGTCTCATTTCGTGGGTATATAAACGGACAGGATCGCCGATTTTGTGTGTGCAACTTGATCTTCGATCATGACGACCGCTTCTCTACCTGCCGGACGAGTGGACCCTGGCGTCTTTACGCTCGTTCCGATATTGTCGGATCCCCGAGCGCTGCTTGAGTTCTGCCGAATGTACGGCCCGAGCCCCGTCCCCCGCCTCAGCCCACACCGGACTCCGCACCCCGTCGACGCGGAAGACCTGCCGCTACTGATGAACTTTGGGGCACCTGCGGGGTGCTCGGCTTCAACCCCAAGGCTCCAAACTGCGGCGGTTCGGTGATCACGCGTTTTCGGGAAAACCCGAAGGGCGCACGTCCAACTTTCCGGTGCGGCTCCTGCAGGAAGGAGGTAAGCGTAATCATGGCGTGTGATATTTTCGTGTTACGCCTAAAAGAGAATTAATACGCCCTTCCTTCACAATGGCCACTCAGCAGGCTTAATTGTTTTTACTAGTGATGGGCCGAACTTTTGCCGAATCGGAAGTTCGGCGCCGAATCTTGGGATTTCGGCAAAGCCGAACTTTTGGCCGAATTTTTCAAAAGATTCGGCAAAGATTCGGCAAAAATACATTGTTACCAGACTTACGTTGAAATTTAGTTTTTCTGGCGAAAAAGGTTTTATGTTGTTTTTTTTTCTTAACTTAAATGCAACATGTAATGCATATTGACACAGTTATTGCTAAGTAAGGTGATATTCTACAAGATAATTGTATCGGTGTCGTTTTTATGTGTTTACTGGCAAGTTTAGAGTGACTTCTAGCAGAAGTGGCGTGACAACGAGGTTGGGTGGCAGCGGTGGCAGTCACGAATCACGCTACGAGAGTTTCGGTTCTGAGGCATTATTAGCGCAACCCTGTATGCCGGGGCGGATTTAGAGAGGGGGTCCGGATGTCCTGACCCCCTCTTGATTCCTGTGTGTGTAAAATTTAGGGCGTAAAACGAAGGAGAGGGTGAGGGGTTCCTAAACATATGGTACGCTGACCAACACCTGACCCTCCCCTCAGGAAATTCCTGCATCCGCCCCTGCCTGCATGTGTGAGTACTGTGTTAAAATGAGGGCAATAACGCTGCATTCTTGCTTTCTCTGGAGACTTACCGTTCTGTGCGCGAAAACGAATGCAACGGTTGCTGAGCCTTCACCAGAAAAGGTTAATATTATTATTGTAAATATGCATGTTCTTCGATTTGAGTCACTTGACGTCAGCTTGCATGAAAGTATGCGTCCCATATTGAGCACGTCTGTTTTTAACGTTTAAAATGCCAGTTTCTGGTGTTAGGACAAACACGAACGTTTAGAAAGATAGGGAAAGTTAGAGACGTCGGATGCGAACAACGTTGAGCAATATAGTTCTGTGTTTAGCTTTATGAAGATACAGGAAAATCGCGAAATAACGCCTGGTTGAAAAAACAATCAATCAACCAATCAATCTTTATTTGCACAAAATAGTAAAACACGGGAAGCGTGCGCGGCTGGCAGAAAGGTTACAAACCCAGACGCTGAGGCACCTGCCAGCCAACTTTCCGCGAGTTCATGAATAGACGCCAAACACAACAGTTTGACGTTTTAGACGCGGACGAACAAATAATACAGGAAGGACAAAATATGGCCATGGCTGGACTCGCAAATTAAGGGCGGCCCACACACTCGCGCAGAGTGCGGCAGCGCAGCGGCACACACTACTTCTGAGCCGAAAACAGAATTGTTATAATTGCTACGAGTGCTTTAAAGTAATTGACGGCCAATGTTTCAACTACCTCGTTGCATCAGTGGTTTCACATACTCAGGGTAATGCGTTTATTTAAACCGTAACAGAACGGCGCAGTGCGATGCACGCTGCGTCGTAGGTTGAGCGAGTCTGAGGAGGCGCCCGCGGTAACAGCAGTCTCCGTGAACGAAATCCTTGATCCGTGCGAGCGGGCGCTGGTCGGCGGTTGGACTTCGCACAATAGTTCTTATACGCGTAGTTGCAGTATGTAGCTGAGCGCGCCGCCGGATACTAGCAAATATATCAAGTGGAAATGTCAAATTAAAATCCCGTCATGCAGAATGTACCGCATCATTTTTTACTTGCGCAGTGGACTGCGTAAATTACTGGTCGATCTTCTAATCTTGAGGCAGAAAATATTGAAGAGAACCACACTCGCTCACAAACACAATTACAGTGTTGCCTACTCACTCCACACCTCGCCGTAACCACTGTTTGTACTCAACAAGCTTGAGTTGGTTGTACTACGCTGCACCAACGTGCACTGCACGATATAACCTCACCACTGCACGGCGTCCATTTGCAATCCACGGCCCGGTAGCGTTCTCGCGCGTGCGCAGACATTTGCCGAATTTTTGCCGAATCTTTGCCGAACTCTTCCTTCAAAAGTTCGGCATTTGCTGAACTTTGCCGAATCTGAAGTTCGGCAGATTCGGTCCATCACTAGTTTTTACATTCTCTTATCTAACAGTTCACGTACGAACGCAGTTTCATGCCCGCTAATAGTTTGAATTTTTTATTTCAGCTTTCGCAGGAGAATGGCGTGGACGTTCTCCGTGGCGGGCCGTCCTGGCCATCTTTCTTTTCTTACGTGGACGTCGAAGGCCGCCCCAACGTCAAGCTCTCCCGGAGGGAGGTCCTGTGGATCTGCTTCTCCCTGACAAAGGGGTACACGAGTGTCCAGACGGCAGAAGCCGTGCAAGACGTCTTCCCGATGGGAAATGACGTCCCGTGCGATTGGAAGAACTTCATTAGGGAAGCCGTCGCCGACGAGCTGGCTAGTCGGCCCCCACTGGGAGGGGTCGGCGAGGTCGTCCAGGTGGACGAGTCGCTCTTCCGGGGCAAGCGGAAGTATAACCGTGGACGACTTCTGGCGGGCGACAACGTGCCTGGTTGCAGCAGCGACCACTACCGCGGGACCGAGGACAAGGGTCCTTGGGTTGTCGGCCTGATTTCGGAATTCACGGGAGAGCTTCGTCGGTTCGAGGTGAAGAAGAGGAACCGGAGGACACTGCACGCCATCGTAGCCAGGAACGTCTACCCGGGAACCACTGTAGTCACGGACAAGTGGAAGGGCTACGATGGCCTGTGGACGGTTCACGATGAACTGGGGCACATGGTGCTCAACCATCTCACCGTGAACCACAGCGAAAACTTCGTGGACCCCGAAACCGGCGCTCACACCCAGAAGATTGAGTCCGCCTGGACTGCCCTAAAACAAGACCTCCTCAAGAGAGGCAAGGGGACGAGCAAGACCCTGCTACCGTCGCACCTAACGTGGTACTGGTGGAATTCAATCAACGGCCGAACCAGGTGCAGGGACCCCTTCCTCAGGCTTCTGGAAGCCATCGGCCGGAGGTATCCGTGTGCCTGAACACGGATAGGGCCACCCACTCCAGTTCAAGCAGTCCTCCAAATAAACCTTGGGGTTTATTTGCAAGCACCAATTGAAGCACGCTTTTTTTTTTATATTCGCACGGTATTCTTGAGCCTCTCGCTGCACCGCCGCAGAAAAACCAAAGAAGTAATTATTACGGGTCATCTAAACGAATTCCCGCGTACGCGGCGCAGAGTACGTTTTTACGGCGACGTCAGAAAATGCGCAAATGACGGCAAACGGAGCGCGAGCGCAACGCGAACGAGCGTCGTCGACGGCGAGGGTAGCGCGCTGATAGCGCGACGACACCAGCGACCTGACGCTGGCAACGGAGAAAACGCGCTACACTCCCCACAGGCCTCCCGACCCCCCCCGCCCCCCTCTCTCTCTATTTACATCCTCTCTCTCTGTTCACGCATTTCCTCCTCCGCTTCCTTCCCTTTGCCCTCCTACACCCGCCGGAGAAGCGGTAGTCTGGCAACTATGGTCAGCGGGCAACCTTGGTCGGCGAATTTGGGTACGCCAGACGGAGGAAAGCCGATGCTTGCGCAGCAAGTCGGACTCTGTTCGGCATGCCAACCGAGGATGGGCCTTCAAGGAAGAAGGTTATGTCCGCAACGTGAGGTGGACCACCTCCGGCGACTCCCGGATATTCCTTGTCCGGGGCATCTGCCTTCCATCGATGAAGAAGCCGCACTACACGGTGTCGGCCTGGTTGTCCGCAACCACCGGGAGCGTCACGGGCTGCGTTTGTGGCTGTGTTGCTGGGTAAGTGATACCTCTTTTTGCTGGCGATTCTATAGATCTAGCGCTAAAAGAGATTACAATCACAAGTAATCGTGTTGCCTGCGGATTCTTCTCGACGCGGATATCGGAATCAGCCCTGCGTTTTAAGATGCTCATTTGGGTGCGACATCCATATCGGCGAGATTTGTTCGAATCGGAAACTAATGTAGTGTGCTAATCGCTTTCCCAAACTCCCTCGCGTTGCCTACTTGTGCCTCGCAATCGATCTGGCGAAGACATGTTCGTGAACGTCAATCAAGTCCGCGTAGCCGATGTGCGATGAAAACCACTTGGCTCGCAGTGGGGCACATAAAACTGGGGAGTCTGTTTGTTTGCTCATTGTCACTAGTTTCGAGCGTGCTCATTTTATGGTGATGTTCTATTTTGATTTTTCAGGTTGAGCCAGTCCTGCCAGCACATAGCGGCGCTGCTGCTCTACGCTGAGGAAAAGTGCAGTGCCAGCAGGACATCCTGTACGGACATCCCCTGCGTTTGGATTGTGCCTGCGCAAGGTGTGTACATAAAATATTATTGCATAGTGTGCGATTACATTGAGGTGCCCAAGCTGTCCTAAATTAAGGTTCCTCTATATTGCTCTGTAAACAAGTAAAGCCATCTGTCCGGTGCCTTTCAGACTTCATAATTTAATAAGTAATAGAGCTATCCCCTGGGGTGTCTTGCATGATCCCAATTTAAAAATGCCCTCTACATAAAACGTCTTGGACGATCATGAGCTATCCACATGATTAAGAGACACAGAACCCAGGTATAGCTCAATATTACAACTGGACAGAACTGACAAATGAACACTTCTCATTGCAGTCAAGAAGCCTGCCCCCCTGAGGCCACTCCAAGAGATCACATTCCAGAAGTACCTCGTCAACAGGCCAGTGAGGGAGAAGAGGCGGCGCTCGTACGACCCCTGCGAGGCTGTTGGCGGCGCGTCTTTGGAGCAAATCGAGGCGCTGAGAGAAGCTCTCCGCATTAAGACTCCGGGCCTTGTATGGCTTTTGTACGGTGGTCGACAACAGGCGAGGCCAGCAGGACCGGCACTGCCGATCGCCGATGACGAGGATCTGTGGAGTAGGGAGGCCCGGGACGCAGTGCAGAAGCATATGCAGTCCCTCCCAAGGCTCACCGACGAACAGCGGACAGAGGTAACACAGTCCACCATTGGCCAAGCCGACAACCAAAGGTGGCACGAGGAGCGACAGGGGAGAATCACGGCATCGCTGTTTTCCGCAGTCATCAGATGCACCAAGCCAGAGTACCTGGTGAAGCGGATTTTGTATCCTGGCCCCGATGCAGCAAGTGAGGATATGTGGTATGGGAGGACGCATGAGGGCACTGCCGTCGCTGCCTATGTGGAACTCATGGCCACATATGAGCAACCAGTGCAGGTGCACGAGACTGGTCTTCACGTGCACCGAGACCACAGCTTCATTGCCGCGTCGCCCGACAGGGTTGTGACCATCGGCACAGAAGAAGGCCTTCTGGAAGTGAAATGTCCGCCTTCCAAGATAGGGCAAACACTGGCAGAGGCCTGCCAAGACAACTGCCAAGCTGTTGAGGGTTGTTTTCAGACAGGAAGAGCTTGTTGGAAAGTCTATTACGGGCAAGCAGACAAACGCACAAAAGGACAAAGCTGCCAAGCCACAGTCTGACCGAATCACGGTCAATGCTGTGATAAGCAAGTATGAATATCTGCAAAATGGGTTACAGAAAGTGAAAAAAAAAATGCATTCAGCAAAATACATTTGAAAATTTTAGCTTGCACATATCTTGAGGTTGAATCAAGTACAATACATTCAAGTGAATCTTTTACATAAATGGAATACTGCAAAAGTGATTTCTTGAATCCCTATGGTGGTGTTCTTGTCTTATCATGACTGTTACCTATGATAAATGAAACAACTTTGACTGTTTTCTTGAGGGTCCACTTGAACACAACATACTCCAGATTTATCATGCCATGGCATAATAAATCCCCCTCTTTGTCTCGTGCCACTGGACGCGTGACATGCACAAAAGCGTTTCAGCATATCACATTCTTGTGTAACATGCTATGGAGTCTCAGCACTCTTTTAAGGTTGAGTTTGCATATTTCGAGTCATGCCAAGCGAAATTATCCCCGGAACAAGAAGAGCCATGAATTATTTTTTATCTAAGAGCTTATGTGGTCTTAGAGGGATCATATGGAACAATGCAGCTATTTGGTTTGGTCTGTACAACAAAATATCAAGAAAAGAATATCCCTTCCAAGGCAGAGAAAAACTAAATATAATGTACTATCACCGCAGTGAGTACCTAGAATTACTGTAAATATAACGGCCCTTATTCACTTAATCAGCAAACCTTGCTTTAGTTTTCATGATATACTGGAGGATTCGATGCAACATATTTGAGCAGATCACCTATCAAAATTATTTTACCATTCCTTTTCAGGCAGCAATCGTTGGCCACAGGACCTTCTGTGACCCAGAAGGTCCTGTTTCTTGGCGTCCAGAACAATATGTGTGTCGTGTGCACAAGGGCAAAGCCTGGGGAAACGCCTGCAGAGCATAGGTGCTTCAAGAACTGGAAGGGAAGCTCAACCAGCATAAAGAAGGATATTATTTAGGGTTTTTCGTCATAGCTTGGCGACGCATGGTGTGAAGTACGCTAGTTTAATTGCTGATGGTGATTCAAGCACCTATAAAGCGACTTTGGAAGCGGCTCCATACAGAAGCGTGCAGGTAAAAAAGATTTAGTGCAGGAATCATATCATCCGGAACTACACTAGTCACCTCGGGGATGTAGCTCAAAGAAAGAGATTGACACCAGTTCCAGCACCTTGGGAAATCTCGTCCTGCAAAGCGCAGTTCGTTTGAGGTTTGGTGTAGCAACAGCTTTCAAATCAGAAGAGAACCATTCTTTCCATGCAAAGACAAGGAACTTGATAAAGGACATCAGAAATGGTCCAAACCATTTGTTTGGGCACCATGACAGCTGTGCTCCCTACTTCTGCAAGGGTCCAAAGCCAGGAGAGGTCAACCGCGTGCCTAAGTTGAAGAGGTATGGCTTGCACAATAAGGTCGCAATTGCAGCAAATCATGTCATCAACCATGCCAGCAGCTTGATTGTGAATGTTGACAACAATGCAGCAGAGCACGTGAACTCCATGGTTGCAAAGTTTGATGGCGGAAAGCCTATCAACTACTCGCAAAGGGGGCCCGGCCATACTGACTGCGCTGTCTCGGAGCCACTGTCGCTTTCAATTCGCCAGGAGCATACCACCATGCTGTCCATAAGTCTGTGTGCAAAAGCAGTCCAGGAAAATACACAAAGGTGTATCAAATGGTACTGGCATCGTGACAACTTGCGAAGAAAAAGTCAAAGGTCAGTGTGGCAGCCCCGTGCAAGAAGCTCTTTGGTGAAGGCATCAACCTTCGGACATACTGGGCCTGACGCAGATTATAGACCCCAGGCACAGCAGCCTGACATGAAACCAGAAAGATTCCAGCAGAGTTGCAAGGCGTTTATTGGGTCACTTCGTCTGTCGGATGAGGGTAGGCTGGAAATGGAACAGGCAACTCGCAGACAGGCCGCATGCCCAAGGTGAAAGGAAGAGAAAAAAGCGGCTCACTGATTCATCCTTCAGGCCTGTTTTTAAGATGAGGTAAACAACAAGTTGTTCAGAGACAGCTGAACGTCTTCGCTACAAAGAATTCAGTTCTCCGGCAATGCAGTGGGGCAGGAATCAAGAGCCTCTGGCTCTGGAAAGGCTCGAGAGTGACATGGGAGTTTTGGTAAAGGCATGTGGGCTCTTTGTGGATTGCGAACATCTATACCTTGGAGCAAGTCCCAATGGGCTGTTGCATGATAATACATTGGTTGAGGTCAAGTCATGTTTTACAGCTAGGGGTCTTGCCATGAAAGAGGGAGTTGCACAAAAGACAATCAAATTCCTCCATGAAAAAGATGGGCGTCTGAGGCCTAGCAGAACTCAACACCACTGGTACCAGGTTAAGGGACAGCTCCACATCGCATGATGAGAGTTCTGCCTGTTTGTTGTCTGGACAGGAAGCGACACCCATATTGAGAAAATCTGTTGAAATTATCAGTTCAGGAAAGTAAGATGCTTCCTCAACTCCAGAAGTTCTATCATTGTTGTCTGCTTCCAGAATTGGTTGGTCCCCGCCAGAGCCGCAGCATGCCCATCAGGAACCCAGACTACATCCTCCTGGCAATTAAAAAGAAAACCAAAGAGGGACTGAAAGCGAGGAAGGTTTAGCTGCAGAGCACTGCTCCACATAGCATTGTTCTTCCCTCTTCCGCCTCCCTTGTAAATGGTGGCATTGCATGAGACGGCTCACTGCTTGCACGTCTGTTCTTTCCATTCATTAGATGAGGAGGATGTCCTTGGTGAGACCCCTCTAGCTGTCTGTTTTCAGACATTAATGGCTTCAGTTCTCCTTTCAGAGTGCACAGGGGCTGCTCCTCTGCCTCCCACCATTGTGGCACATGAGGAAGAGGTCCTTGGCAAGACCTCCCTTTTGTCTCTTTTTAATGCAGCATTTACAGCTGCAGTCCTCATTTCAGAGTGCACAGAGGCTGCCTCTCCATCCCATACCATTGAAGGCACATGAGGAGGAGGTCCTTGGTAAGACCTCTTTTTCTCTTTTTACTGTAGCATGTAGGGACCCCCGGCCGCCCCACCCTTAGGGTTACCAACCGTCCCGGATTTTGCGGGACTGTCCTGACTTTTCATAAAGCATCCCGAGTCCAACATCGTCCTTGTCGGGACAGTTTTATGTCCCGGATTCAGTCCAGACGGTTCAGTTAGAAATCTTATATGTGACCCAACGTACGCCCAACAATCCGCACCACGCTGCGAAACACGAAGTTTGCACGAAGCAATGCTGCAATGTCTAGCGTTGGCTGCGCGGCTTTAGCCACTTTAGCATGCAAGAGCGATGGCAAGCCGGAAATTGCTGAGGCGCCCTGTTATCACTAACATCTGTATAAACTCCTTTGTATCTAACTACCCCGTCCTCGCGCTGCAACCCCCCCCCCCCGTCCCGACTTCCTTCATTGAGGAGTTGGTAACCCTACCGCCCACCCTCGGGTCCCGTCTTTGCTGCTTCCCCCTCGCCCTCTCGGCCGTTCTTCCCGGCCCTTCTGCACCCTGCCAAGGCCGATCAGCTGGCCTCCTCTCCCCCGCTCACTCGGATCCTTGGACGAGCAAACGTTATCGCATGGTGCTTCATCCCCGCTCGGGGATTGTGGGGGGCCACATGGAAAGGTCGTGGGGGTGCAAGTGATCGGCGGGGGGGCGAGGATATAAAAAGGGGAAGCGGGACACTGGGGAGCTCTTTCGACCTGCGAACCAGACAGCGGAGGGACGACGACGGAGGGGACAACAGCGACTGAGGACAAAGAACTTTCACGACGCCTTAGTCCTAGTAAACTGTTTTAAGAGTGCGCACTGTGCAAGTGCTTTCTTGCGGAGCGAAGCCCGATTGGGCGGCGATTGGGTGACAACTTACAAGCATTACCAACTTTAGCCATTATTTCAGAGCACACAAAGCCCTCCAATGCCTACTACCCCTTCAATGCCTTTCTCTCGAGTTCCTGCCTCCCCGGTGTTTACAGTCCATGAAGAGGTCCCTGGTGAGACCACCTCCATTAGTTGGACCTGTGATATTGATGGCTCTAGTGTCCGTTCGAGAACACTAGACTTGTTCCCTAATCACTCCTTGCTGTATATCTTAGGAGCAGTTATCTGGAAAAATTAAACAGTCCCTCGTGTCTATTTCACATCTGCACACTTAAAATATTTTTATTTTGGAAGAGGTAGAGCTCCATCCCAATTTTCACAATCTAGGTGTGTAAAATGATCTTTGTTCCTCTGGTCAATATGAAATATCTTACGTTAGAGCGTGTTGAAGGCACACTGGATGCACCTGCTGCAGGGTCCAGCTGAATGTCGTTCCAGGTCCAGCTGTTGAATGTTCATTGACCATGGCTTTTGCAGTTTAACTAAGTGTGAACAAGGCATAATATTTTGTGTGCATATATGTCATACATAGGAACAAGTCTGCCATCCAGTAAAAGATGTGTTGCCCTGTTGGTCTTGGCTCATTCTAAGCTACAAATAACCAGCAGGGTGCTTTCACCACTCATGCTTCATTATCAATTTTGTGTGAAAATTGCTGCTTCGCAATTCAATACTAAACTAAAATGTTTTTTTTTTTTTTTTTTTCAGAGGATATTCTACAAGCCATTAGTACAACACCAAGGCTATCACGTAGCAAACGAAGGGAGTACACACCAAGAACAGGTTGTGTTCTTAAATGGCTGAGAGCATCGAACTCCAGAATGCACATGAGACTTTTTAGATGTTTGGCACGCAAAGCTGCTGCCATTGTTACTGCGAAAGACCTTGTGAAGCACTGATCACAATTTCTGTCTCAACAAGTCGGAAATATTTCGAGCTCAGTTATTCCTTTAGCCTTTAAGAAAGTATGGGAGGAGGTGGCCTAATGAGATGAAGGCTTTTGCCATAAACTTGTATTTCCATAGCCCCAAAGCATACATTTACTTGTCAAAAGTGCTCCACCTTCCCTCCGTGAGGTCCCAGCAGAACTGGCTGCAGGCCATAGTCCTAGAACCGGGAAGGATGACCACCGTGCTGGAAACATTTAAAAAGAAAATGAAAAACTGGTCATCCAAAGGTTAAACGTGCATGTTGCTCTTCGACGAAATATCCTTGAAGAACAACTTGTTCTACGATCCTAAAAAAGGTTGAGTGCATGGCTTCTCAGGCACTGATGAGGGGAGATCTCCCAAAGTAGCAAGGACAGCTCTTGTAGTTGCTCTCTCGGGAATCTCAAAACAATGGATTCAGCCTGTTGCATTCATGCTGGCAAAAACAAAGGTAGATGCAGCTCCCCTGAAGAAAGTGATACTAAAGCTCATTGCATACATAAAATCTGAGGAAATTCATGTTAAGGCAGTGGTTTTCAACCAGGAAGGCAGCAACTGCATAATTTCAAGAGAGCTGGGGGTAACAGCCCAACAATCATTTTTTGAGGTGGAAGGCGAGAAAGTCTACTTTCTCTTTGACACGACCACATCTGCTAAAATGCACGAAGAATAACCTCAGAAATGGTTCACTGCTAAAAACAAGAGGCCATGTGGTCAAATGGTCATACATCAAGGAGGTGTATGAATTGGCGCTTCCACTGAAGGAGAGATTGCTACCAAAATTGACGGACCACCACATCTATCAGACACCTTTCGGGAACATGAAGGTGAAGTTTGCCTCTCAAGTTCTCAGCAACTCTGTTTCAGTGGCTCTGCTGACATTCATCTCATTAAATTTGTTAGACGGTGAGGCTGTACACACAGCAACGTTTTGTGAGAAGATGCATAGACTTTTCGACACTTAAACAGTTCTACCACAGTGATTGAGCACCCAAAGAAATCACGGTTTGCCCTCTCATGCTAGTAAGAACCCGTGGAGATCTGAGAAGTGCAAGGAGCAGGTGGACTTCATCAAGTTCATGCTCTCTGCAATTTCAGAGTGGCGATTTGATGCAGGAGACAGCCTCACAGCAGTAAAAGGATGGCAGATCACAATATCTGCTGTGCTTTTACTGTGGGAGGACCTCCATGAAAACTATGATTAAGATCATCTTCTCACAAGGCGTCTCAATCAGGAGCCCTTAGAGAATCTTTTTGGGATTTGCTGTCAACAGCATGGGTGCAATGAAACGCCAAATGCCTTTCAGTTTGTGACTGGCCTCAAGCACATTTTAGTGAGGAGGCTGTTCAAGCTTTCTGGCCAGTCAAACTGTCAGGCAGACAGAGCTGCTATCTTGACCGAGCTCAGACAGCGACCTGTAGCGTCAGTTGCTGCCTCACCTGGACCTCGCCAGGACGTTAAGGATTTGGAGGAAGATGGGAGTTCTGGCGATTGCCTGACTGATGACCAGCACGTCATTCAGGCAAACGTCAAGTACCATGTTGCCGGACGCCTTGTGCATCAATTCTTGCAGAAGTACCCCAGAAGTACCCCTGTGGCACCTGCTCTCAGTTTTTGAAAGCAGATGATGAGTGCATTCACTCGAAACAGCAGTTTCTGTCTCTGCTAAGTGCACAGGACGACACATGCATTTTTGGTGCTCTGTCTGGTGCCCACAGACCCTTGCCTAGCCTTCGTGGGAAAGCTTGAAGAGTGTTTTGTGGCGTGCATTCCGAGTGTAGTGTACAAGGATGGTGTGATGAAGAATCTTTGTGCTTTTATGGCAGAACGCTCGGAAGACCTTCTCTGTTCAGCAATCTGCAAGGAGAAATTCCTCCGGATGTTCTGCTATGAACGGCTCCTGTGGCATTTACGCCTTTTGAACAGAGATCTGCAAAAACCTAAGTTTGAAAAGGTCTGCAGCTGCTAGAAAAGCACAGAAAACTGTGAAGTGGGCCTCTTTCAGTTGAGTAAAAAAAAATTAGCTTTTTTTTTCCCCTCCAGAAAAGACAGCTTCTGCTGACCACAACTGTGGTGGTGTGATATCTTTTATAAATGTATGTTTCTCTAATTGTGCTCTTGTGTTTCACGTGTTATCCATTTTATTGTTTCCTGTATTATTAAGTGCATAAATTGTACTACCGTAATATCCCGAGAGATGCCCCACCCCGAAAGATAACCCACCCTCTGTTTCTGGCATGATTTGCTATTTTTTCGAAAACACCGAAAGATAACCCACTTCTCGTAATCCTACTGCCCGCGGGGCGTCGCGGAGCGCGGGGGCTGACCCCGTTTGGGCGTGGGCGCCGCAAACGAGGTCAGCTACCGCCGGAGATAAGGGAACAATGCTGACTGGGAAGGACAGTCATCATTGGTTCACGCCCCCTTGCTGCAATGATGACCTTGGCGGAAACTAGGTTAGCTAGCTACAGCGGGCGATAAGCGAACAATGCCACGAATCCTCGAACTTGCCAAACTTCGTCACTTCGTCTTTCGTCGTGGAGCAACAAGGACGTTAGGATGCGACAGAGCTTTACGATTGAGAAAAAAGTGGAGGCGGTCCAGTGGCACCGGAAGACAGGCAGCAACGTCAGCAAGACTGCCCGTCAATTTGGGGTGGACCGCAAGCAAGTGAGGCAAATGGAACTCTACCTATGAAACTCTGCTGCAGCATTGCCACGGAAAAGGCAAATTCAAGCGCTCCATGAACAACGGACGGCCCGTATTCTCCGAGGAAGCGGATGATGGACTCTTCGAGTTACTCCAAGAAGAAAGAGCAGCAGGAAGGGCCGTAAGTAACCGTCTGCTCCAAGGAGAAAGCGATGCAGCTTGCATCGGAAGCGAAGTTGGGAAACTTCAGCGCCTCTCACCAGTACCTATCGCGGTGGAAGAAGCGGTTTAACGTTTCGCTCCGCGCGGCGACGAGTGACAGCCAAAAGCTTCCTATCGACCATGCCGAGGCGGTATCGGCTTTTCGAAGGAGCGTAGGGATGCTCCGCCTCCAGCACGATTACAGTGACCATTCCATCGCAAACATGGACCAAGCGATGGTGCGCATGGATGAACCAGCAACGAGGACCAACAACATCACCGGGAAGCGAGCATCCGGATCGCCAACACTGGCTGCTCTCGCCGTGGCTTTACTGTTGCGTTGTGCGCGACGGCGGCAGGGATCAAGCTTCCCGCCTTCATTATTCTGGAAGGAACTGACCGGCCGCATCCCGCCCGAAGGTGCTATGTTCGCTATGAGCATTCCAGGTGCGTTTCACTTTCGTTTAAGACGTCTCTTCAGTCTTCTTTATCGCTTAGAAAAATAAATAATTGTTCATTAACTTTTTTTGCCATTTTTGTTTTCATGTACCGTATTTACTCGCAGAATGAACGTGCACTTTTTTTCCCAAAAATCGAGGCAAAGCTGGGGGGTGCGTTCATTACGCGAGGTAAAATTTTTTGCGTCCCGTGTTTACTCGCATAATGAACGGACCTTTTATCCCGCAAAAATCGACGTAACTTCTTATCTCTTTGCGCGCGGCGCGGCGACTCCAAAGCCAAACTGCGATGCGCAAAAAAAAAATGCCCCTCTCCATGTTTTTTTTTTCTTGCTTCCGTGTTTGTTTGTTTTTTCCTCCCCGCCTTTCGCAAGTTGTTTTGTTTGCCCACGCTGCCCATGCTTTCGCGACCTCGCTGCACCAGGATAGAAAAGTGCGTTCATTTCGAGGGCTTCTCGCTTCTCTTTCCAAAGTGCGAGGAGGAGGCGAGGGCAGGATCTTCATTATGTGCGCTTTGCTTGGGCGAGGGCTTCTCTGCTTTTCTTTCTTATCTCCTTGCGCGCGGCGCGCGACCCTGAAACCAAACTGCGTCGTGCGAAAAAAAAAAAAAAAGCTCCTCTTTATGTTTTTTTTTCTCTTAATTCCGTGGATTTTTTTTTTTTTGCCGTCTTTCGCAAGCTGTTTTGCTTTGCTTAGGCGAGGGCTTCACCGCTTCTCTTTCCTATCTTCTTGCGCGCAGCGCGCGACCCCAAAACCAAACTGCGCTGTGCAAAAAAAAAAAAAAAGCTTTTTTTTTTTTTTGCTTTTGGTTTTGTGGATTTTTTTTTTGCCGCCTTTCGCAAGCTGTTTTGTTTCGCTTTGCTTAGGCGAGGGCTTCTCCGCTTCTCTTTCTTAACTCCTTGCGCGCGGCGCGCAACCCAAAATCCAGACTGCGCTGTGCAAAAAAAAAAAATATTTTTTTATGCTTTTTTTTGTTTCCGTTGGATCTTTTTTATTTTTTTAACGCCTTTCACAAGGCGTTTTGTTCCGCTCACGCTGCACATGCATTCGCGACCTCGCTGCACCAGGATAGAAAAGTGCGTTCATTTCGCGCGCGTGGAGGGAGGGGGTCAAAATTTTGACGTCCGAGTTGGGGTGCGTTTATTACGCGAGTGAAAAAAAAAAGTCAAAATTTTGAGAGCCGACTTGGGGGTGCGTTCATTACGCGAGTGCGTTCATTGTGCGAGTAAATACGGTACTTCCGGTAGTCGGTTTCGTCGTTTCCGAAGGTTCTGTTTTTCCGCAAACATGTAATTCAGGAATTACAGCCTGTCTTTAAAAAAATAGTTATTGTAATACGCTCATAAGAAACAATAAATAACAATATACAGCGAAACAAAAAGTAAAAGAAGACAAACGGAAGTGCTCAGGGGTCCGCCAGGAGAGGGCGCTAGGGCCGTGAATCTCGCGATAGAGCGAGCTTGTTTACAAAAACCACCACGACGTTGATGGCGCCTGACTTTCCTATTTTGTATATTTCAGCTAACGTGCGGCTGTCGTTTTCAAGGAACGGATGGATGACATCCGACGTGCTCCTCGAGTGGGTGCGTCGGATTTGGGGGCCAAATGAAGACGATGTTCGACGCCTGCTCGTGCTGGACCAGGCGCCGATCCACAAGACCGACGCCGCCCGCAAGGCCGCCACGTCGAAGGACATGGACGTCGTGTATGTGCCAGGTGGCTGCACGCCGATCCTCCAGCCTGCAGATGTGAGCTGGATGAAGCCGTTTAAAGACAGCCTCCGCGAGACATGGGCTGCCTTCATCCGCGCTGGAGCAGTAACGCCGAAGGGCAATCTGAAAAAGCCCTCGCGGCAAGATGTCGTGAGCTTCGTCTCCAAGGCTTGGGCATCCGTGTCCGAGGAAATTGTGGCCCGATCGTTCAAGCACCACGTCTGACCACATGCGTGACGAGGTCATCGACATTTTGTTCGACAGCGATAGTGACTCGCTCGTTTGAAGGTTTTGAGGATGACTGATCAAAGGCATATAAACAAACCTGCACAACCTTTGGCTACGACTTTTTTTTCTAACTTTTTTTGAATGTACACCAAAAGTTAGCCCACTCCCTTTTTTCACCCGATTTGCTCTAGATTTTAGGTGGGTTATCTCTCGGGATATTACGGTACTAATCTTCTATTTTATGTACGAGATATGTAAATATTAAAGTGTGTATGAAAAGTCAATGTGTGATCCTTGCCTCCTACCCACGTGCAAAGCAGCTTCTCTCCGTTATTTCCCCTTTGGTGGTGCAAATGGGATTCACTTTACGTATAACGTATGTTTTTATACAATTATTCTATTATTTTTTGCATTTTGATAACACCCTGAACATCGTTCTTCTCCTTCTCTTTAGCAAGTATTAAATGTCAGCTGTCAGTTAGCGCTCTTACCTGTCTCCCTCGTTTTTCCTTCCTCCTCATTTTGAGCTATAATATTCTGATATGTACAACCAACTAGCCCACCAGATGATCTTAATGCAGTTCCTTTCTTCTACAATGGGCCCTTTTCCATGTGTATCTCCTCTAGACTGTTTCTTTTTATATCAACGTGATCGCCAGTTCAATCTGCAAGGCAAGGTTCTACTCAGTCACCATCAGATATGGTCTGGTTCCTGCAGATCTACAAATGCTATTCGGCTCAGCAAGACCTTCTCAACATCATGCTAGGAGGATCTGCAAGATCGTCCACTCAGAGATGTGGAGGCAAGTAAGATATTACAGAAAGTGTCTCTGGGTTCTTGCTGGCGGTGCAGATCCTGGAGGTGGACAAGGTCGACAGTAAAGGACTTTACTTGACAGAGCAACGAGGACGACGGAATTCCTTTAGTCGTCGCACGTGCTGCATATAAAAAGTCTGTGTCCAAAACAAGGAACGCAGAGGAGAAAGCATCACTATTTTGGAAGACGCCTTTATACATGTACAACTTGTGGGGCGCTCGGCCCGCCACACGGCGGCCAGCCGGCGACTAGTGGGGGGCGGTTCCCGGTGCACACGGGCTTAAAAGGGATGGCCTGTGCGGCCGACGGGGAGAGTTGCCCTGAGCGGTTGGCCAGAGCTGGAAGCCTGAGCGTCATGGTAATAAACCCTGCATTGACCCCAAGGAACGAGTCGTCTGGTTGATCACCTGCGGCGGACGGCGGAAGTCGAACGCCACATCTGGCGCCCAACGGGGATTCTGTCGTCCGTCGTCGGTGATCTTCTCGGCCAGACGGTTCGTCCTGCTTTTCTACTTTTGCATTTCTTAATTTCTTTTCGGACTTTGTCTCGTGTTCGGCGCGTTGATTCGTCGCGGTTGGCGTTTGCATTTCTTTTTCTATATCGCGTCGTGTTTTTCTTTGTTTCTTTGGACTTTTTGTGCGTTCACCAATCCGGTGCGCTCTCCTATCTTCGCGGTTTGCACGTCGCTGACGGTGCGGTTTCTTCTGCGTAGTTTTTGGCGCGTTTTTTTTCCCTCGTGTTCGCGTGTGCTCTTTTTTCCCTTGTCGCGCGTCTTTTTTTTCTTCTTCCCCATGCCTCCCAAGAAGCAATCCCAGGACCCGTCCGAGCACGGAGACTCCAGCGAAGACGACGCGAGCTCGGTCCGTCGTCGGCTGAGGTCCTGGCGCTCATGGCACGAATGTCCGCCACCCTCCAGTTGGTGACGGAGCGCCTGGCAACCGGCACGGGAGGAGCCGGCGGCCAGGTGCAGCAGCGTGGGCCCGAGCTCCACCCTCGGCTCACGGTCCCCGTGTACACGGGGTTCGACGACAGGAAGTCCGTCGCCGACTTCCTGGAAGAGCTGGACGTCTACGCCCGAGCGTCCGGCGCCTCGGAGAGCTACGTGCTCGAGCGCATCCTGCCCCTCGCCTTACAAGCGAGCGCGAGACGATGGTGGGTGTTGCAAACTCCCTTTCCGTCTCTAGAGGCGTTCCGCCGTAGCTTCCGAGAAGAGTTCCTGCCACCGGGGTACGACTCCCGAGTCCAGCGGGAGCTCGAACGACGTACTCAGCATCCAGAGGAAGGCCTCGTTGAATACATCCGGGCCATGCAGGAGCTGTTCAACCGAGCGGCGAAAGCTGCTCCCGAGTCGGAGAGGGTTGCACGCATCATCCGACAGAGCCACCCCCGTTACCACGTCTATCTTCAGGGGCGGCGGTTCGAAAGCGTGGAAGACCTCGTTCGTGCGGCGCGCGGCGTGCAAGACATGATCCTGGCCAGCGTGGACTACCGGCCGCCGCCCCCGCCACGGAAGCCCTCGAACCATCGTGCGCGTGGTCGCCACCTGCACGCACCGCCCTGGAACGCACCCCTCCGACTCACCGCCCACCCGAAAGGGTCGGCGCCTACGCCTACTTGCCCCGCGCCCTGGACACCCTTGAGTGCACTCGGGATGGCGACGGGAGGCTCGGTGCTGCATCACCGGCTGGGGTCAGCGTGAGCTTAAATTCCCGACCGAGGGAAGCCCCAGGCGCCTGGGATTGGTCCCCCCAGGGCCCGCACTTGGGTGGAAGCCCGCCGCGGGTGCCGCGAATCCCCGAGAGGGGCCGGCTGCAGTTCCCGGACAGCGAAAGCTGGCTGCATGACCCTCGGCGAGATCTTCAGATGGCCGGAAGGCCCCAGCGTCAGCCGAGAGGCGGCTGGCAACGTGGGAATGATCCGGCGGAGCCGAGAGGCAGCCGGCGACGTGGGAGTGAACGGGGCAACGTGGGAACCCAGCGGCAGAATGACTCCTGCTACAACTGCGGACAGCGTGGCCACTTCCGCAGCCAGTGCCCACAACGGCGGCCCCGTGAGCAGCGAGAACCGCCTAACCAGGGAAACCGAGGCGGCCCGCGGCGCTGAACCCGGAGACCTCGCCGCCAAAGGCCGCCACCAGCCCCGGGAAATGTAAGTCGCCGGCAATACTTCCTTCTGTATGTCGAGTACGGACTCCACCACCAGGGGGCCACTGGACCGGATCAGCGACTGAGTAAGCTCCCAACCTTTTTCTAACTTAGACAGGATGTAGACCTGATAGAAGTGCCAAATTTAACAACACATATCCATAAACTATTCTGCTACAACGTATTAAAATTTTAGAGCAAAATTCCGACTATAAAGTAACTTTTCAAGTGTTTTTCTCCCGACCGCATCCCCGGGACATTTCTCATAGCAATACATAGGAATCTTGTAAATCAAAAAAAAAGAAAAAAACTAATTCGACCCTCAGAGAACCAATACTTAATAAGATTATAGATAATATTAATCTCTACCTCTCATATAATTCTCACGTAATTATCGCGATTAGTTTTTCCAAAACAACCCAAAAGAGTTCCGGCAGGAAAATTCCCGCCAAAAAGTTTAAGTCAAAATAACTTAAGAAATAAGACCTAAAATTTAAAAAATAACCTCCATTACGTAAGCTAACATCCGTAAATAACACCCACAGAAAAAATCAGCGTCATAGCTTTATTAGTTTGTAGAGTTATAAGCTCGCAAAGTCCCGAAGTTATGGTGGCTAGAAGGGGAGGTGGGAGCTTCACGGCGGGCAGCGAACGGCGGGGCGTGTATCAGTTATTCATGCGAACGATAGGTGGCGCGCGCGTAGCTTCTTAGATTTGTTTCGAGCGGCAACGCTGCGACTTGTTGCGATTCTGAACTGCATTTGTCGTGCCTATTTCGTCCAGAGCACGTCCACAGTCACTTTCATGCGTCCTCACGACTCAAGTGAGAATGGACAAACCTCCCAAGCGTCAAACACACTGCTTTGCTCCCGGTTGCACGACGGGGTACGTTTCCGCCAGGAAGAAGGGGCGGCAAGGCTTCGGTTTTCGCCGTACCAGACGATGAGGAAAGGCTGCGAGCATGGCAGCGAGCCATCCCGCGTGCAGACAAGCCTCTGGAGAAAACGTCGGTGGTCTGTGAGTTACACTTCGAACCCAGATTCGCCGTGCGACACTACACCCACGTAGGGTTACCAACCGTCCCGGATTTTGCGGGACTGTCCCGACTTTTCATTAAGCGTCCCGAGTCCCGCATCGTCCCTGTCGGGACAGTTATATGTCCCGGATTCGGTCCAGACCGTCCATTTTAAAATTTTCTATTTGATACACTGCACGCCCAACAATGCGCGTCACGCTGCGAAGCACGAATCACGCGAAGCAATGCTGCGGTGGCTAGCGTCGGCTGCGAGAGGCTTCAGCCACTTTAGCATGCACGCCACGGCAAGCCGGAAATCGGGGTGACACTGGTACCGGGCAGCGCCTGTGCATCATCATCATCGTTTGCTTAGTTAAATGCTTGGGAAGCGGAGGTTGGCAAGCTAGGTTTCCTCAGTCAAGGTACTGCAGAAGGGCTTCGTGTCACCCTAGCCAGCACAGTATCCATCTCTTGACTATGCCACAGGAAAGCTTGGCTATAAATACCTGTTAACTTCACGTCTAAGTTAAGATCCCCTGGAAAATATGTTCGGAATCTTAAGGCAAATGTCTGGGAGTAATGATCATCCAACTCAACACAGTTCTTGCTTTCAGCAGCAACTGTCTTGCTTTTGCAGTTTAGCAAAGCCCCCTGCAAATGGGAGATGTCTCGCCCGCACTGATAAAAAGTCTACTAAATGGAACCAGCAAGAACCCAAAAGAAAGTCAGAAGAAGCTTGACGAGCTCATGGACATTGGATGTCTGAATGAAGTCCACGAACTACTCGTGTCATGCGATATCTTTGACGATCACAGCTGTTCCGTCTCATCGTGCTAGTGACTCTCGAATTATATACTATGTCACAGGCTATGTTGCCCGCAGAATGCTGAGGAAAAGCAAATGCGACGAGTGCTCAAGAGTGCTGCTTCTGCCAGCTGGCTCGGAACTTCCCGCAGAAGCTTGCTTGACGGAAGAGGTCGACAAGCGAGGGCTGCTCTACTCCTTCTCAAGAACTCCAAGCCTTCGTTACCAATATGGAAAACTCTGTTCACCTATTGTTTCAGCTTTAACAAGCTGAAAGCAAACAGCGTAATGGACCTGATTTCCTCTCTGACAAGAAATAGGCTGTGTGCGATTGGTTGCAGCGAACATAGCACGGAGGTGAGCAACAGCCTCATCAAGTTTTATGCGCTAACAAGGCTACATTTTCTGGTCCAAGCGGAAAACAAGGCAAGAGAAGGAAGAAGGCGGCGAATGCCGCTATTTGAAGCTTCGTCACGTTACGTAGCTCATACGCTTTAAATATCTCCTTAGGCCTTTTTTTAGAGTTCTTGTTCATTGAATAAATAAGCATTGTATTTAAGCCTCAGCACACTATGTCCTTATTTTTGTACCTTTCTAATACCCATGCCATCTTACTCACGTGCAGATGCTTCGAGATAAGATGTAGAACAGAAGCAGTGTGCGGGTATTTTAAGAAATTCCCTTAGTAGGTATGTTGGCACACCTTATCAGAGCAATATGAGAGGCTAGCTTTTCAGAAAATGAGCATCAACTGACTGTACGTTCACGTGTTAATATATTAGCAACTATTAAAAAAAAAAGAAATATCGACTCTTGTTCCACGACAGTGAACCCGTATTTCGCGTGAGCGCGCTGTCTCTCATATCTGCTGTCATTGTTTATCTAATTATTTTATTGGTGTTTATGTAATGGTTTGTCTTATTATTTCTCTTATCCTCGAACATTGCGAGCCTCTTTTTCTTTTTCTTTTTTTACTTCACATATAAGTGTGCAACGCTGTTCTAAGCCGACAGAGCTAATGGCTAGCAAGCGCGTGCCTGCCTGGCACTTCAATTCGCGTGTGCACGAAGCATGATGTCACGCGCGCATGCCGCCACGCCGATATGACGTGCAAACAAACACTGAGTTTCAGACATGACATGATTCTCGTGAAAATGGGTGCACATACGCTCACGCGTAAAAAAATATGCTTTACCTTTAGGCAGTGTGGCGTCGCGAGGAAAACCGATCATGCTTGATGACGCTGTACATATTAGAGCAGCAGAAAGAAATCGTCTTGGCACAACTTTTGCACGGAAGTTACAAGAAGTAATATATTTAGCCTACCATACAAAATAGCGGTGAAAACAAAATAAAACATACAGTGGCGATCCCGCCCATCAAGGGCCCAGGTGGACATGAATCAAAATCACTAGAAGAATCGATAAACCTAATTTTACATTATCATTTCCCAGAGGATCAACCAGAGAATACACGGAACACCAAAAAATCATCGCATAAGTAGTATAGATGAAAACCAAACGGGAAATGATGATTTAGCATTTACTTACACAGAGGTAGAGACAGTGGTAAACCAGCCGGCTTCACGAACGCTCGGGACCAGACCAAGCTCAAAACATCAATGGTAAAATCAATCTTTAAGAGTCACCCCATAATGATCATAAATCACAGCCAAAAGATAAAGCCTTTGCACTCAAATGTATTCTAGGCA
>JAZHYW010018254.1:0-10748 GCA_037355805.1 Ixodes ricinus
GCCAATATGCGAGCACTGTGGAGAAACTATCTGTTCTGCACTTTCTGTTTCTTTGCCGTGGCCTTCTACAACAATACAAGACCTATTTCCCTGAGTTTTTCAAGTACAACATTCCATTTCACCCTGTCTTGGTTCTAGGGGAGCAGCCTCTCATATCATTTGAACGTCTTTTAGCGTTTCTCAAAACTACAGGTATCTTACACAAACTATAGTCAAGTTCTAGTCTAGTCACAGTACTTTTACCAATGTTTTTTAACTTACCTAGTTTGGCGCAGTATAGCCGTCGGAGCTCTTGCGCCATAAAAAAAAATTCTTATCTCTTTGCGCGCGGCGCGGCGACACCAAAACCAAACTGCGATGCCCCCCAAAAAAAATGCTCCTCTCAATGTTTTTTTTTCCCGCCTTCTCGCAAGTTGTTTTTGTTTGCCCACCCTGCCCATGCATTCGCGACCTCGCTGCACCAGGATAAAAAAAAGTGTGTTCATTTCGAGGGCTCCTCGCTTCTCTTTCCAAAGTGCGAGGAGGAGGCAGGCGAGGGCAGGATCTTCCTTATGTGCGCTTTCCTTAGGCGAGGGCTTCTCCACTTTTCTTTCTTATCTCCTTGCGCGCGGCGCGCGACCCTAAAACCAACTTCCTTGTGCAAAAAAAGAAAAAAAAAGCTCTTTATGTTTTTTTCTTTTCTCTTAAATCCGTGGATTGCTTTTTTGGTTTTGTTTGTTTGCCGTCTTTCGCAAGCTGTTTCGCTTTGCTTTGGCGAGGGCTTCACCGCTTCTCTTTCCTAACTTCTTGCGCGCGACGCGCAACCTCGAAACCAAACTGCGCTGTGCGAAAAAAGAAAAAAAAGTTCCTCTTTGTTTGTTTCTTTCTCTAGGTTCCGTGGATTCTTTTTTTTTACACCTTTCGCAAGCTGTTTAGTTTTGTTACACTTTGCTTAGGCGAGGGCTTCTCCGCTTCTCTTTCTTAACTCTTTGCGCATGGCGCGCGACTCAAAATCCAGACTGCGCTGTGCAAAAAAAAAAGAGCTCTTAATGCTTTTTTTGCTTCCGTTGGATCTTTTTTTTATTTCTTTAACGCCTTTTACAAGGCATTTTGTTCGCTCACGCTGCCCATGCATTCGCAACCTCGCTGCACCAAAATAGAAAAGTGCGTTCATTTCGCGCGTGTGGGAGGGAGGGTCAAAATTTTGACGTCGGAGTTGGGGGTGCGTTTATTACGCGAGTGAAAAAAAAAGTCAAAATTTTGACAGCTGATTTGGGGGGTGCATTTATTACGCGAGGGCGTTCATTGTGCGAGTAAATACGGTATTTCAATTAACTTGATTTTTTTTTCTCCACCCTGACTGAAACCGCAACCGTTTAGGAGCTCAATTTTTTCGGTGACCGTAATCGGAACAGAACCGAAACATTCACTTACGGTGAACCGGCGCCGAAACCGACAACCACAAAAGGTGATGCAGTAACTGACATATTATACTGGTTTGACACAATTTTTCAAAATAACAGAGAATTGATTGTAGTGCGACCTTCCAACTGCACACTACATTTGCAGCATGCGACAGTGAGTTTTTCTCGTTGCAACCAGTATCAAAACAATTGGACATTCATTTGCCGTGACTAATCAATTCAAAGGCACTAGTTCCTCAATCACTGACACGACGGTATAAAAAGGTATCATTAATGTATTCTATGCGTGTTCCGTTCTTCTACATTTCTGAGCACGAACTATATGCTCGGCGCAGCAGGGGTAAGACGGAGCAGAACTTCTTTGCTTGCGGAGCATGTCTGGCAGTGCTTGTGGATGCCCCCTCTCCAACTTGAAATATATGTTGCAAAGGGCGAGGGCACAATATTCTTTTTTGTGCCTTGATTCCACTTCCTGCCCTTATTCGTACAGGCATGCCCAGTGTAGCCTGAGCTTGCTGCTGCATCAACCTTCCAAAGTACTGCACCTATATGGCTACACACTCCTGCTTTGCCGGTCATGCAAGTGCATCCCGTTGTCACAACCTGGCCTTCCTTCTTGGCACAGACCCAAACCTGACTATGCTTTCTGCTTGACTACGAGCCTTGTACGCTGCCCTTTAAAAGCACCAAGTCTCTTTCGATCTTATGAATGAGGGCTTCTTTAGCTGGTGTGTTTTACTCCAATTGTATATCCTAGAAGTGTAGTGATTGAAAAATACAAACATCTTCATTTTCTTGCTGAGGGTTAGAGTTTTGGTGCTCCATGCTGTGTGGTTCGCTTGTTTTAGCTGCCTTTGTACAGTCTGGTGGGGGTCCTTGATTTTGGGATGACTGGTGGATGGCTGCTCCTGGTCCCTGAAGTTTCCAAATTACTCTGGCTCAGGGCATCGGTCTCCTAGTGCTGTCTTCCCAGCTCCAGCCAATCTTCTGGTGGTTCCTCCAAATCTTTCATGGACCAGCACTTGATCTTTACAGGATCCTCCTGACTGGCCCACTCAACACGTGGAGAGGCCCATGTCCTTCCACTCATGGTAGGCGATGTCCTGCCGCTCTGCACTGGGCACTTGGAAGGTATGCTGGTCAAGTTTCTTGATGGCATCGCCAGCTTTAGGGGCATTCTTTCGCGCAACTTGTCGTACAGGAACAAGTAAGCTGCTGCTCGGTTGTTGGCATGCTTCAACAGCCGCCTCTCGAGGTACTGCTCCCACACAGTTGCAACCATGTCCACAGGAGCCACTGCATTGTACAGCCCTCTGCCTCCCAAGGATAGCACACTTGAGGACTCGAATGGAGGCCTCCGCGAAGTTTTTAGTATTACGTCCACGGGTCATAATTTCAGCAAGGAAAAGGAAGACCCATTCTTCTTGCCTCTCAGGATGTTGTCTACCTGGGCCATGTAATGTTTGTGGGGGCACTGTTGGAGCTCTTTGCTGCTGCCTCCAGCTTCGCTGGTGAGTCTACATTCATGATCTGAGAAGCAGAAAAAGTACCACATCGGTTTAAACACCGTAATATATAGGAGACCAAAAGATAACGCATCCTCATTTTCGGCTCCATTTTTTCGTTAAATACTGAAAGATAGTTCATTTTTAGTAATCGTGTGTTTGGATTCACGATGACATCGGCATAAGTGCGGCTAGTTAGCTATGATGGCATATAAGAAAACATTGCTCACTGGTAAATGCTGTCATCTTTGCTTCATTGTCTCTTGCTGCAATAACAAGTTTGGCAGGGAAAACATAACCTAAACATAGCGTTTTTTCAACTTTTCTTGATTGTACACTTAAAATTTGGTAATCCTATCACCATGGAGCGGCCAAAAATTTCTTTACTTCTTCTGTCGTGATCTTTGCGATTACTCCACGCTCCTGAAGTATCCGACGGTTTGTTTTTTCTATCGTCATTTCCAGTAGAACGTCTTTAAAGTACTGCCTGAAGTACTGGATAGGTGAGAATTCTGAACGCTCTTCAGAAAATGTGCACCCACCTTCAATGTCTGGCGGATTATTTTCAGGTTGGGATATGGCTTTTTTCCGCAGCATACGGGGCGGATGAACGCTGAGCCCCGGAACATCATCACCATCACTTTCCGACTGCTCTTCATCGTATTCTTCTGTATAGAAATCGTAAGCGTCATCCACATCGTTTTTGTCCTCCGATCCTGAAATATCAGAATTTTCTGCATCACAATTTGATAGCAGAATTTCCTCCGCTGTTTTGTCAGGCAAGCCTGGGATAAAAGAAAGGTGCGCTCAAATTTTACATCAAAATTGATAGATTTCAAAAAACACAAATGTGAAAAGCCGACCCCGCAATTCAATTAAAAAAAATATGAATAGCGACCCAGCGTCCATGCGCGTGGATGTTTTAAGAAAAGCTTTGCGAATTACGAAAAAACAGCCGCGTGGCACCAAAATAATACCGGCAGGCTCCACAAACATTGCAAATACTAATCATATGCTATTTCAGTTTTTTTAAGACTCTTTTGAAGGAACAAAAGTGTTTCTCACCTCTGCAAGTTCGGTAGATCGTGTTTGCACTGATCTCCGCCATGTTGTTTCCTCCCGGAGCATTGTATCTTCACGGCTGCATCAGAGGTGGCGCTACATGTCCTGCCCTCCAACGTGGACACTCGTTTTTTACGCTGGGGCAGCTGTGTTTTGCTACAAAAATTCAGAACCAATGTCCACGTTTGTGGACGTGGGGTTGGAGGAGGTTATCATAAGTAAATACCTTTGAAGAAATTCAAGGGTGTGTTGGGCTTCATCTGGGTACTTTGTGTTAAAAAAGAAGTATGCACCAAGCAGCAGACGGTAAGCAGCTTCACCACTGCTCATCTCGAGCACAAACGCTTGGTCAACAATGAGAGCAATGCACAGTGGGTCATCAAAAAGTGTGCTTCCTAGGGGAAAAACATGATGTGTTTAATTGCAGTCAAGTGTTCATGGTTATATTTTAAGCAAAAAGCTGTGGTCGATGACCTCACTACTCAAAGACTAATGAAAACTGAGAACATGGCATACAGTTACTTTTTCATCGGTGATTGCATTTCTATGAACTTGACTTTTACAATGATGAATGAAGGACAACATAATGTAGGCTCAGCAATTACAGCCAAGTGGGGTGATACTGGGCATGTCTCCAAGACACTGTCAACTGAGGCATGCTAAAATAAACAAGATTAACGAAAACACAAAGCTTTCAGGAAACTTGTCTCCAATGATCTCGAATCAGACATATTCAAGACTAGCTAAACATAGTAAACAACATGTCCATAAATAAAATTAAATTGGTTTTCCGATGTTTGAGGTATTCTTGTGGCAAGATTGGATAAACATTGTGGAAAAATAAACAAAAATTCAGTGACTTGACTACCTTTTTAGCATGACAATGCATTGCTAGTGTCTATCTCTAACTATACATGTATTATCAATAAGATGAAACTTGCTGCATGAAATGATATGAGTGTCCCGATGCTCTCGGTGAAATATCCAGCCAAAAACTCAGGGACGAACAAGTGGCAAGGTGGCACCCACAGTGAATATGCATACAGTAATCCCACTCAAGGCGACTTCCGGTAATTAGGCGTTAGGCAGCGCCCCTCAACACATTATCGCAAACTAAACACTTTTTATGTTTCTGATTTCTTGTTACAAAATGCCATGTAAAAGTTATTGTTTTAAAACGAAGTTATTGCACCAGTAATAATAATTTTTAAAAATATAAGAGACCCACCTATTTTTGTGAAGGAATAAAACAATTCTTAACCTAAGGCCGTTACACGGTCACCCAGGATTACGACCAATGAGAGGAGTCGAGGCGCCGGGCTATGAGCTGCTGCGGAGATTGCAGAGCACAAATGCGTTTTTGGCATTTATATTTAAAGCTGATAATAAAGCACCCACTGACAAGGTGGTAAATAGTCTATTCTCAGTTTTTTTTTTGTTTTGCAAAATAGCAGGGAGTTAAATATTATACTTTGCTTCTCTGAAAGTCGTTGTTTCCGTGACAAATATCGCTGAAGAACTCGCCGTTACAGAGACTCATATACATTAAATTAAAATAATTTGGTGAATTATAAACGTATGTATATTAAGTTTCCTGAGGTGCTGATTTCCCTCCTTGCATCGATGAAGCTAGTGCCGAAACGTCTTTCCATTCGGAATCATGAACAAGAAAGTAACCGCAGCTTTGCACATGTGAGAGAGGCTCGAAACTGATGCAGTCCAAACAAAAATGAAGAAATCGCTGAGTGCAGTCCCGCGTCGCAAGTTCAGATTTAGAATTTACTGTTCGCATTCATTTTAATGTGCTCTCAAGTGGTGTTCTTGAAATAAGGGCACCCAACTAGTGCAAACATATGTAATTGTTTTGGTAGGTGCAAATCCTAATCCAGTTTGTGTAAAAAAAGTTATGTTTTGGTGAATTATTTCTGCGTTGAAAACGGCACACGTCTCCTTGTCAGTTGGTGTTCGGAAAGAATTGGGTGTCCACATCAACTAAAAGAAAGAAAGAGGGAAACAATCTCGAGTCGAAGTTGGCAAGGGCACTGTTGTCTTTGCAGTCTCCGCTCCCACAACTTGTTCCTGAATACTCGCGACCTTGCCAAATAGTCGTTCAATAGGTGCACAAGTTATGAAGGGTGTGTTATGCATACAGTTTGTCCAGATGAGACAAGGGTATACTTTTGTTACGATCGGTTTCGCGGACAGGGAACTCTCAACGCTAAGATGGCGGTCTGCTACAGAAAATATCTTGCGGCGTCAACACGGTGACACGCTCAGAGAGAAAGAGATCGCAAAGAGATGAGCCGAGCAGCTCCAAACTTGCATGACCTTGTCCAGGCTATGAGCAGGGGACGAGCGGTTTTCAAAACGGTCAAATGCATAACTAATCCGCCCGAATTCGCATCTTGAGGACGCAGACTGATACCACTGATACCGACGTCATCGGTTTCCTTATCGCAACGAAAGATCCTTGAAATGCATGTTGCTGAAATGCTGTCACAAGGTGTTATTCAACCATCTTCAAGTGATTGGTCATCACCTGTCGTCCTAGTCAAGAAGAAAGACGGAAGCTTGCGCTTTTGTCTAGATTACAGACGTTTAAACAAAATTAGGAAAAAAGCGGTCTATCCTATTCCCCACATAGATAACGCCTTGGATACATTGGCCGGGTCCTCTTTTTTTCGTCTTTGGATCTGCGATCTGGTTATTGGCAGATACCGGTGGCCAAACAGGATAAACCAAAAACAGGTTTTACAACACCAGATGGTTTATATGAACTTAACGTAATGCCTTTTCGGCCTCTGCAACGCACCGGCTACCTTCGAACGCGTGATTGACTCTGTCCTAAGAGGTCTCAAGTAGAAAACATGCTTATGTTACTTGGACGACATTATAATTTTTTTCAAAAACTTCGACGATCACTGACTTTCAGAAGTCTTTTCATGTCTCCAAAAAGCCGGTCTCAAGCTCAACACCAAAAAATGTCGATTTGCTGCTGAGCACGTAAAGGTTCTCCATCACATTGTAAATGCAATTGGCATCAACCCCGATCCTGACAAAATTTGAGCAGTAGTCGACTTCCCCAAGCCACACAACATTAAACAACTTCAAGGTTTTATTGGCCTTTGCTCATACTTCCGTCGTTCTGTTCGCGACTTCGCCAAAATTGCCAACCCCCTCCATCAATTACTACAAAAGCCACATCGTTTCAATGGTCTGATCAATGTCAGAATGCGTTTACCCTTTTGCAGTCAGTCCTGACAACTCCGCCAATTTTACGCCACTTTGACCCTTCTGCTACCACAATTATTCACACTGATGCAAGCGGCTTAGGCCTTGGCGCTGTTCTATTACGAAGATCAAAAGATTCCCCGGATGAACAAGTTATTTCTTATGCAAGCCGGTCTTTGACCAAACCTGAGCAAAACTATTCAACCACGGAGGGCGAAGCTCTTGCCGTAGTCGGGGCGACTGGCAAATTCCGACCATACCTCTGTGGAAGACACTTTGAAGTGGTCACCAACCACCACTCTTTGTGCTGGCTTACATCTCTTAAGGATCTAACCGGACGCCTTGGACGATGGGCTCTAAAACTCCAGGAGTTAGATTTTCATATCGACTACAAAAGTGGTCGAAAACATCAAGACGCCGATGCCCTCTCTCGATGTCCACTTCCTCTTAACACTACTACAGTTCCACCTGACACAAACACCACGGCCTCAATCGCTCCTATTTCCCGTGAGACTTTCCCCCTGAGCAGCGTGCAGATCTGTGGATAAATCAGATAATCTCTCACTTGAATGGCACCAATCCGTCCAGTAATCGACGTTTCCTTAATAAAACGAAACAATTTTCTATTATTGACGGAATGTTGTTTCGTCGAAATTATGATCCACATGGTAAGTGTTGGCTTCTTGTCATCCCTCAACGCCTCCGACAAGAAGTATTACAGCGTCTACACGATGACCCCACTGCTGGCCATCTAGGATTGCTAAAACCTACACACGAGTTGGACATCGGTTCTTCCGGCCCGGAATGTATGTGACCATATTCAAGTACGTCAGGAGTTGCCACCTGTGCCAGCATCGAAAGCGTCCCACGTCGTCTCCCCCGGACTTCTCCAACCCATTGCTCCACCTCATTTACCGTTCGACGTTGTGGGAGTTGACCTCTTCGGACCCCTCTCGACATCCACGTCTCAGGACAACTGGATAATTGTCGCAATCGACCATCTAACTCGGTACGTCTAAACAGCGACCCTTCCCAACGCCACAGCACCCGAAATTGCTGCATTCCTGCTTAACCAGGTGGTTCTCCGCCACGGAGCTCCACGTACTCTCATAAGTGATCGCGGACCGTCCTTTTTGTACGACGAAGCGTTACTTAGTGCCTGCAACATCGTACCACGACCGCGTATCACCCTCAGACAAATGGGCTGACCGAGCGATCACACATTTAGCCAATAGGATTTCAATGTACATATCAGAAACTCACACCAACTGGGATAGCATACTACCCTTCATAGCATTCCCATACAACAGCGCACTTCAGAGTACCACGGCATTTTCTCCTTTCCACCTTCTCTATGGACACAAAGCATCTTGTACCCTGGATTCCATCTTCCCCTCAAAACAGCTCGACTATTCAGACGAATTTGACGTGGACGCTCTTGCCCATACTCACGAATGCCGCCGCCTAGCCCGCTCTCGCATATCAGACCAACAGCTACAATCAAAAATACGCTACGACCAAGTTCATCGCAACGTCAACTACTCTCCTGGAGACGAGGTCCTCGTTGCTTTTCCCGCAAGCCTGGTTTATGGCAAAAGTTTCTACCGCGCTACATGGGACCCTACCGCATTGTCCAGCAGAAGTCACCCGTCAACTACCTGGTCCAGCTTCTGAACCCATTAACTGACGCCCGAACCCGCGATCCAGACGTTGTCCACGTCACACGAATCAAAGCCTACAACCGCCACGAAAACAGCCAGGATGGCCTTTTCCCCGAGGAGGGCATATGTTAGAGGCGCCGGGCTACGCGAGCTGGCCGGCAGAGCACGCCGCACGAGCGCAGAAGACTCGCGCCAGCCAGAGCTAGCCTGGGATACTTCGTCAGAGCAAGCACCCCAACGGTCACCTCGTCAGCTCGTCCCGTGAGTACCGCAATAAACGTCCTGACAATATATTAACTGTGCCAGCCATGTCCTCTAATTAAATTAAACTCTTGTACAGTGTACGACAGGCATTTTTGGTACTTATACATGCAGTTAGTGAAGAGACCAAGACAGCACTATACCTGCAGCCTTGCTATTATCAAAGCTAATCGTTTTGGCTAGTTTTAACTCTTGTTGCATGTACAACTGACAGAGGATGTGTGGATGCAATTGAGAAGAAAGCTTCGCTGCCATTACTCCCATTTAAAAATGTGCATCCTAAGCAATGGTCTCTGCTTTATTCTTAAAGAAAAAATGTTTTAATACCTGCAGGCAGGCAGCGACTGTAGCTTTACGCTATCGGCAGTACCTCTCTGCAAGCTGTAAAGCCGCCTCTGCACGCAAGGCCCGTTCACACTCTTGCGACCGACTTCGACCGAGAGAGACCAGATCTGTTAAAACTTCTTAAAATTTCATTTCTGGCGCCATCTATGCGGTGATCGTGGAACTGCATTTCACAAGAGCGGCGGTCTTCGCGGCATTTTCGAGGTCGAATGCGCGTAATACCTATGAGAAAGGCTCGTTTATAACGTTCCAAAAGTTTTTCGAGACAAGAAAAGGATAATGCTTGGGAGAAATAGAAAATATGCCGGATTGTCAAGTTTAACTGCAATCCGATAGATGGCGCCACTGTGTCCTCTGGTTTAAGAGGTTGTAAGGAACCAAGATTTAAGAGGTCGTAAGAGTGTGAACGGGCCTTAAACTACAGGCTTTCAGCAAGCATTTTCAAGATAAAGACTTCACAAGCACTTTAAAAGGATGGTTGAACAAGTTTGCAGTACCAAGTCTGAGGTAAACAGGACAACGAAATTGTGGGTGTCTCCACCACAAGATGCACCACTTTTCTGATTACTTCATATCAGTACCTGCCGCCAATACAAATTGTAAAGTGCCCAGATATTAAGCTTTAATTCTGAGGCTATGTATAAAAAAGTATTAAAGGGAAAAGCGGTTATTTGGCTGTTATAGATTTTTTTTTCATTGTGCTAATAACTCCTCCAACACATATACTGCATTGGCTGCGAGTGCTGAAGCTTACTCCCATTGGGCACCGAACCATGTCTTAGCTGTTGTTAGTTGTCATTTCACTGACACTGATGAAACAGACTGTCTTTTCTTTTTCCAGACTGACTACTCCAGAGGGGAGACACAGCACTTCCCTCCCATGCAGGGTTCTGAGCTAGGTCCTTCACTGCAGCACACGACGACATCGAGCCAGCCCCTTGTGGTGTCTTGGCCTTCAGGCCGAGAAGAAGAGAATCAACCAGCCATGACCCAACGAAAATTAATCAAACTTTATCAGACGACACAATTATATACATGGGAACAACAGCGCCACATACATTCACAGGGTTTACAGACGAGATAAAGAAACCGAAACTAACGACACCACATATTCCCCCTTAAAACTTGCAGTGGGTTAGTACCAGGGACTCTAACCATAACCGAAACCGAAAACCGTTTAGGAACGAAATTTTTTCAGTAACCATAACCGGAACGAAACATCATTCGAAATTTAGAAAACGAACCTAAATCAAGAAAGTAATACGTAACTGGAACGAAGC
>JAZHYW010018255.1:0-45204 GCA_037355805.1 Ixodes ricinus
ATTTATTTACCCTCAGGGCCAGAGGCATTACAGAGGGGAGTGGGGTACAAAGGACACAAGAAGCAAAACAATATAGAGCAAAAAAAAATATTATACAGTTGTTAGGGCTCTTTATAAGAAAATATTAGCTATGGCTGTTCTAAAACGCGTGCAATCAGGGATTTCGGCGATGGCTCCGGGAAGGTGATTCCACATTGTTGAGGTGCTAGGAATAAAAGAGTCATGAAAATGTTTCGTGCGACTAGATGGAATGCCAACTTTGTAATGGTGATCGATGCGTGCTGAAACATAATGAGGTGCTGTTAGAAGCCTTTCTTTCAGAATCGAGTTGTTATGATAAATCTTATGAAACAGACATAGACGAAACGATTTTCTACGCTGCGAAAGGAGAGGTAATGATAAGCATGATTTCATTGCAGTCACACTAGATGTACGATGGTAGTTGGAAAGTATAAAACGAGATGCTCGGTTTTGAACTGATTCTAATTCTGAAATAAGAGATTCCTGACCTGGATCCCAAACGGAGGCTGCATATTCCAATTTAGTGCGAACTAATGTTTTATAAAGTAATAATTTTAATGAAATGGGCGCAAGATAAAAGTTTCTGCGGAGATAGCCTAGCATGCGATTCGCGTTATTTACAACATGGTCGACGTGAAGTTTCCAGGACAGGTTAGATGACACATGCACGCCCAGATATTTATACGATGATACGGCTTCAAGAGAGCGGTTATTTAAATGATAAGAGGGACATTCTGAATCACGACGAGAAACACGCATATATTTGCACTTGTTAATATTAAGTTTCATGTTCCACAAGTCACACCACTCAGAGACGCGGTTAATATCAGACTGGAGAAGATGGACGTCAGAATCACTGTTAATTTCACGATAAATCACACAGTCATCGGCAAAAAGACTCACAGGTGAACATATATTAGTGGGCAGGTCATTAATATAAATAAGAAATAGGAGAGGGCCCAGGACAGAACCTTGGGGTACACCTGAGCCAACTGGAGAAGGATGAGAACTAGTATTATTAGCTGTTACAAACTGAGACCGGTTATTGAGGAAAGAGTGCAACCATGCAAGTACATTGGGGTCTAAGTTAAGTTTACTCAGTTTGAGGAAAAGTAGTTTGTGTGTTACTTTATCGAATGCTTTTGAAAAATCGAGGAATATGCAGTCCGCCAGAGATCCACGATCAAGGATGGAATGAATATCATGTGTGAAACACAAAAGCTGACTTTCGCATGAAAATGTTTTGCGAAATCCGTGCTGTGCTGTATTAAAAAAAGAATTGGACTCTAAAAAGTTTGCAAGACGCGAGTAAATGACATGTTCAATGATTTTACATGGAATGCTGGTGAGTGATACGGGTCGGAAGTTATTTGGACAATGCTTGTCGCCTGATTTATGCAAAGGAATCACCTTCCCGACCCTCCAATCCTCAGGTACACAACCTGTATCAAGAGATTGCTCAAACAGTTTAGTCAGGATTATCGAGCTATACATCTTAGTATTTATTAAAAATTTAGAATTTATGTTATCAATGCCAGAAGATGACGATATCTTAAGATTTTCGATTATACTTGCAATACCGACAGTGTCTATAAAAATTGGGTCCATCCTTGGAAACTCGAAAGATGAATAGTCAGGAAAGCTAGTAACTGTATTGGTAGAAAACGCCAAAGAAAACACAGTGTTAAGTATACTAGCACATTCATCGCTGGGAATTGCTGTGCCGTCAGAATCTCGAAGTGCTATAACGTAATCATCATTTTTGTTAACAACATTCCAAAATTGTTTGGGGTTATTTATAAGCATGGAAGGTAATGTTTGATTAAAAAATGAATCTTTGACTTCTTTTAGTGCAATTTTATAATCATTTGCTGCAGAGAAGTATGTATCCCAACGGGACTGGGAATTGGATGACTTAGCGGAACGAAACATGCGTTTTTTCTTATTCGACAGTCTTTTCAATGACTGGTTAAACCAAGGTGAGTTTCGGTTTGATGTGACCATTCTCAGAGGTATGAAGGTATCTGTGAGAGAAGTGACTTTATCTTTAAATAAATTCCAGTTAATATCCAAAGACCTGTCGTTGAATCCTTGTAGAAACTCGTCCAGAAAAGTACATAACTCACGGTTAATTGCGCCAAAGTTAGCCTTCTTATAATCTCTGATGTATTTATTGTGGCTGTCATTGCGGTGAACGGGGATGTTTAATGTGAAATGAAGCAAAGCATGATCACTTAAACCAGGCATGTAAGATATGGGAGCGACAAGTTCAGGTGAGGTGGTCAACACAAGATCTAAAACACTCGATGTTGTAGGTGTAATTCGGGTTGGTTGAGTTACAACTTGCGAGAGATTAAAATCAGCACACATTTGCAAGAAATTAACACATTCACTAGAATATGGACTGGGATAAGAAGATGCATTCGACCATATAATATTTGGATAGTTAAAGTCACCTAGCAACATGATTGGCACATTTGGAAATCGTACAATAATAGTGTTAATTGCATCATGCAAATCTTCAACAAAAGTAGCACTTAATGACGGCGGTCGATAACAAACACCTAAGATAAACCTTGTGTAACATACGCGAAGCTCTACCCATACAAGTTCTAAAATGCTTACGACTTCTACAGAAGACGAACAAAGGTTATCGGCCACGGCAATCAAAACACCACCACCGCACCTTTGCCCTCTATCATACCGATAAACATTGAAACGCTTGCCGCATTCAAAAAGTTCATTGTTGCCAACCTTTGCGGAAAGCCATGTTTCGGTTAGTACTACCACGTCAGCATCGCACGAGTCAACGACCGAGTTCAATTCGTCACGCTTAGATGAAACACTCCTTATATTAGTGAAAAGAAAAGAAAGTTTGTTCTTGCTATTGGAAGCCAGTCCACTGCCCCTCGCGTTATGTTATCGCGAAGCGCTTGCCTGTATTGATTCGTCTTCATTGTTCGGTCGCTGACTCTGGGGTTGCTGTCTAGAGTGCGTGGCAAGTTCAAACACCCTGTCATCTGCATAGCTGTAACCATAACACTTGTTGTTAATGTAGAGCTTGTTGTATCTCAGCTTAAAAACAGAATTTTGCGTTTTGGCAAATTCGACTAGTTTTCTTCGAGCCTGACGCGTAGAGATAGAGTAATCTTCGCTCACAGTGATGCCGCTACTTTTCAGCTTGGCGCTTGAAAACAAAATTTGCTGCTTCATTTTAAAAGAGAGGAATTTTACGATAACTGGCCTGCATTTGTCTGTCTGCGAAGGCGCCGAGCCTATGTGCGCGTTCAATTGAATCCGTAGGAATAGGCAATTTCAGGGTGTCCGAGACGACAGTCATTAGTTTTTCCTCCGTTTGATTCCAGGATTCAGAAGGAGAATCCGTCAAACCGTAAAACAAAAGATTATCTCGCCGTGAGCGGTCCTCCAGCTCAGCATGACTAACCCGCAATCGCGAATTTTCATCTTTGAGACTATCGGTCAACCGCCGCAAATCACACAAGTCATGCTGAATGGCGTCACTGGACGAAGTTTTAGATTCGACCGCAATCAGCCTTCTATCCATGTCTGTGATTTTGTTTTCAATTGATGCCTGGCTTTTTTTATATCATTTACTGTACTGATTAAATTTGACTGATCCTGTTCCATCTTTGCTGTGCGCGAATTCACGCCTTGTAACATTGCGAACATTTCATTGAACTGTTTCTGTAGCGCGCCATTTAATGGGCTATCGGCTACGGGTGCAACTGGCTCTTGGGACCTTGTAGAAGGTCCGCCCTTGTGGGGGCCTGGGTTTAACTCTACGTCTCCCGACAACAAGAGCGCCTGGCGAATAACCTCAAAGCACTGACGGCACAAAGAAATCATCACGGAAAGCATCACTCCCGGGCATGGGAACAGCACGAGGTATACGTTACCCGATTTTTTTTTCTCGACTATTGACGTGTGTTTACTAACCTGGGTAAACAAGCGCACGGCGTGAATAAGCTTCATCACGATGCTGCTCCCATGCCCACTGAAGCCTCGAAGATTCCGCCAGCTGTTTTTATCGAAGCTTGATGGTGATGTTGATGAGGTGGCCTTGAATGACTGAGGGAACGTCCAGCGTGGTTGCCAGGCGGGTACGCACGAAGGGCCGTCTTTCGTGGCTTGAGGAAGAGGTGTCGCAGAATCACAACCGGGGAGGCCGCCGATCCCGCGCTGAACTGGAAACATGCCGTGACCTGGGTAAACAAGCGCACGGCGTGAATAAGCTTCATCACGATGCTGCTCCCATGGTAGGGTTGTTCGTTTTCGGGTTTTATATTTTTTTACATTCGGGGGTAAAAATCGGGTGCTATTTTTCAAGCTGATAATCGGGGAGAAATCGGGTTTTTTGTGGAAACATTCCGAAATTCGGGTATTTTCGGGTTAAATTTACAAATGTACTAAGTAATACATTCGTTTTTTTTGTATCATGAGCTTTTTATTTTATTGTAGTATTCGAGTGTGGGAAATAATCGTCATCTTGTCATTCTCGAACGTTAAACTCCCCTTGGGGAGAGCTTCGCTGGTCCGATTACCGTCGGTCGCTTCAGGCCCGGAAGCACCGCCCAGGAATCCTCCTCTTCCTGAGGTGTCAACAAAAAACCAGGACCGTTTGAGGGACGGTCGTCTTCGATCAAATATTTCGCTATGGAATAAACCTGTTAAGTTTTTCCGATCTGCTTACCCCGACTGACTGGCTCGGACGTTGTTCGTGAGAAAGGTAGACCGCCAGCGAGATGGCCATGCTACCCGAGAGACCAGGCTGGGCGTCGAGACCTAACAGCGGTCGAAGGGGGATTGATAGTGCATTTCACAAGCTGCGTGCAGCAGGGCCGAAGCTACGTGGCGTGCCGAGGCGGTTCCACCTGCACAGCGGGGGACGGAAATGTCCTTCCGAGGCCCCAACGCCTATTGTCGCTTTTCTTCAGCCGGCCTCTGTAGAATGTCACGGTGAGTTAGGCGCGCTCGTTGGCCGGTTGGTTGAGAGCCGTGTAGTGTCCACAGTGCTGCACGCAGCTTGCGAAATGAACTATAGGTCACTGTTGTCCCGAGGTAGGGTAGCTAGCATGTGTGCACCGGAAAATCCGTGCGGAGTAAAAATAAATAAGTTGGTTATGTGGTTTTGGAATTCGGGGAGAAATCGGGTTTAACCCGATTCTCCTGAAACATGTTCGGGGTGTAAAAATCGGGTAAAATCGGGTTTTACCCGAAAACGAACAACCCAAATTATAGGGTGGCATAGAATAATTTTCTCTTCTCTTTTTACGTAGGATGTAATGGCACACCATCATCACAAAGGAGAGTGTACAGTGAGGGTAGGGTCGGAAGCTTTAATAAAGTGATAAGTAGGATTTTATCTTATGTCTTATAAATTACGTGAAGAACACTGACTGTAATGTTTGTATGCTACACATACATACTTTCAGTTGAAAACGTAATGCATATTTTCTTTATGGCGTTTCTCACACAGTTACAAAAGAGGCTGGTACGACATTTTCACAAGGAATGTTTGGAAATAGAGCTGCCAAAGATTTCCTCGTAATTTTTACGTACATAGCCGCAAATCAAAATGTCTCTTTTGCCAATGTTGGAAAAGGGCAGTACATTATTTTCCCGATAGAAGATTTGGAAATGATTCAATTGTTGTTTTCACGTCTATACTCGCAACTTAAAAATGCGTGCCTCTTTTTTTTTGACAACTTTTCCTACATAGTTTTATAACATAATTGAACGTTATTTTGACGAGAAATGTTTGGAAATAGAGCTGCCATGACTTTCCTCGTAAATTTCCTGACTCATTTTAAGAGTGCATTTCCCGATAATGGCGCCTCTGCATTATCATCAATTAACTTGCAAACGGTGTTTCTTAGCACTTAACGAGAATGGAGCGATATGTCATGAAATTTCACACGCTGGAATCCAGCTGTTCAAAGAAACACCTTCGAAAAGTCGGCTTTTCAAATGCAGGCGCCGATTTTTCTGGCCAATTTTTAGACCGTTCTCTTCATTCAGAACGCCCGACATACACGGCGTCCCAGATAACTTGCACCATACTTAAAATACACCGGAGCGCTCTGCTGCAATGAAATCAACTGTCGTTAGCAAGCGTCTTGCGAAAGTGCACAGATTTTTTAATGCGCCTGGTTATCTAATAACTAAGATTAATCAGCTAACCTTTCAAATATTATTTTAATGGCCAAGATGTCAATTGTAAAGTTGCAGGGCGCATTGCCAAACACCCAATTAAAGTGTTTGCAACATAATACGCTTTCGTGCTTTTTTCCGGCCTTCAAAGAACGCACATTCGCGGCGCGCCGTGATTGGGGAAGCGAGTTGTCACGCGGTATTTTTTGTATTTCGCGAGCGTTTTTTGAAGGCAAGGAAAGAGGGCATGCAAAGTGCACCTTTTTGAAAATAGTTTCATTGGGTGTTTCTTCATGCGCTCTACAACTTTCCAATTCACACCTCGGCTTTTAAACGAAGATTTCAAAAGTCAGCTTGTTGGTCTTAAATAACTCAGGCCCATTAAAAAATTTCGTGAACTTTCGCAAGTCTTGCAACAGCGTACAGTTGGTTTCACTCCCGCAGAACGCCCCGGATTTTTTTTAAAGTTTGGTGCAAGTTATCTTGGACACCGCATTTATATATATGAACTTGTAGTGTACATTTAGCTCACTAAACGCATGCATGTAGTGTACTAAATGTACACTTATATTATGCTAGATGTACACTCAAGGTGCACCTAGGGTATATTACATATGTACATGGGATGTACTGAAGGTATACTATTTTGTTTCATAAAAGTGCGAAACTAGTACGGTTTCAGTACATACCCTAGGTTCACTATTACTATACATTCAGTATACTTATTTTGAACGACTTTTCGCTAAGGGCCCGCAGCCGTCGGAGCAGAGACCCCGTCGTAGTCCGTCTGCCCCATGAAGGTCACTCTTCCGGTGGCCGTCGAGGATCCCAATCTACGCTTAATGGATGGCGAGAAATACAGTTTAGGAATGAAATTTTTGATTCATGTGCACGTCTCGTTACTTTCAGTGTGAGGCCCACAAATTACGCAGTATATAACAACCTCCCTGTTCTTATCTTTATTACACCACGTCTCTCACAGTCCCACCATCTAAGTACACGCTGATTATTTAGTTCCGTGTGTCGGGGGCAAGACTGCGGCGCTTTGAAGTTTCGGAGATACCATTTGGTTTGTGTTCAGAAAAATATGTTCGTTGCATCTTTGGTCGCCCTTCCACTTGTTATTTTTCAGGATCACACTAGTTTTTCTCCGATATTATGCTTTTGACGGGTTTTACTTGAGAAAAACTGACAACTAAAATGGGCGTTTCCTTGTAAGCGTTCGTATGACATGCGCACCAGAACGAATAGAGACCAAACGAGTCAAGCGACAGCTGTAGCCATGGCCTGAATATTTTACATCTCCCGTCGCAGACTTCGAAATGCGTATGGAGGCGATAGCAAGAATAAAAGAGTACAGACAAATTGTGTGCGCTTCAATAATACCTGTTAATGACGTTGACTTTGGGCAAGAAGAATGTAATTGAAATTGCATACTACCTTAAACAGTTAAAGCTCTCCAAAATTGTATATGCACGGAAGTTATGCAGAGATGTGGTTTAATTATAGGCTTCTTCTCGTTGCCTATCCTATTAGCTTTTTTTTTCTTTTTCAGAAGGTTATATTTGGATAAGCTTCCTTTGAAGTAAACAACATAATTTATTGTCACACAAATTGTTTAACCAATAGGGTTCGCAGACTTCGGGTTTAAAATTTTTAGATGAAAAGTGTTCTTGATGTGACAATGTCGTGACAATGATTATAATCTTCTCTTTTATTTTTGAGAAAGCCTGACCCAGGAAGAAAGTCTAACGCCATTTCCCCGTCCAATCTTATATTCGATCGTGTTCTAGAAACACTATAATTTTTTAGACACAACTAGGGCTCACACATCTGGCATGATTATTCTGAACGCACTAACAAAAAGAGGCATGGTCAACGGGACGTTAATCAAAACGATAAATTTTAACCGTTAACTTTAATCGAAATGCCTCTTAGTAAGTTTCTACGGCGCGCCTCGTTTAGTCGCTTAAGACACACACGGACGGAAATAGCAGTTATTAGAGGTTCCTGTTTAAGGCAATCTACCCGTACCGTCCAACGTGTCGCCTGCACGAAAAGAGTGGTGCCACTTTGTCTCCACCTATTTTCGAACGTGGCACACTCTTGTCGGAAATGTCGTCTGCAAACCAGACACGGATAAAAAACGAAAGATGTCGTGTTGTTATACAAAGCGTGACTAGTGGCCATTAACTAACATTTTTTTTACCTACTAGGTTGTGTTTGGCACCCTTAAGAATACATTAACGACGGACCAGGTGGCAGGCGAGCATGTTCTAATTTGAGTTCAGTAGGAGTCGAAGTTAAATTTGGCTTTCATTATCACTGCTCTAAAGCAGTTTCTGCGTTTTTATTTTTTTTATTTCGGACTTGATTTTGCGAGTGACGGAATACTTGACTGTGTTAGCGCCTGGTCGTCGTCAATTATGTTTAATATTAATTAATTTGTTAATGCTGACGGTAAGTTGTCAATGCTGATGGTAAACTTTTGGTGGGTCACTGAAAATAAGAATAAATAAATAAGTAATTATATTATTTTCATAAACCCTTACTTCGTAGCATTAGTACCATTAACTATCTGACAAATATTGCCTTTGGCAAGCTTTGGCAAGGAGTGGCATCTTTAAAAAGGGTTTGACCAACCTAAGAACGTGGTATTGGTGGTTAAGCATTTGCTACCTCCCAGTTCCTAGTGAGCTAATCCTTAGTTGTTTAACATGCTCAATATTGGTTCTGTCCTCCTGAGGTATTTAAACATATATACATCAACACGGGTTGGAGGTGAAGTTATACGGCTTTATGGTCCGCACCAAAGTTACGAGGTGAGTAGCTACGAACTAAGGGTAATTCTCGAAAGTTTTTTTTCCTCGACATATTCACTTATGGCTTTTATGAAAGTACAACGAGCGGGCCATGAAACCGAAATATTTTGTTCAACCAATCCGAAAAAGATTAGCTGTAGAGGCAAAAGGAAATGTGAAATTGCGCACGAAATTAATGGGTTTTACTGATTGTGCAGTCTGACGGAATATAAAAGTTCCACGCAGAGTTTAAACGGCGCAGATATGTGTCTAGGCTAGGTGGCCCACGGTAGCGCCCAATATGGAGAGCACAGCCACCAGCATCAATCCATTCACGCAACCACCGCCGGTAGCTCCGTCACCGCTGGTTCGAACTATGGTGCCTGGAACGCGCCTCCGACTGGTGTGTTTACCACGGCGTAAAAAGTGGTCTCTCGATTTCCGCCTGATGACGTCATAGAAGTGTCATGCTGTCGCCGGTCGCGACCCCGGTGGCGTCTCAATAGTTGTGGTACATATGGCAACGCCTGTTCTGCTGCAGGTCGCTCTCCACTGTGACAGTTCACGGAAGCTAGATCAGCCGGAAGTCGGGACGCCTGGGACTCCGTGACGACAGCGACACCTGCGTTCGCTCGTGCTTTTCGCCAGCATTTCTACGGCCAACCACCAGGATCGCGACAGGCAACAGCATGGCACTCCGGCTTCTGTGACGTCATTTTTTGCCACTTGGGGACCACTTTTGATGTATGGGCGGGATAGGACGCTAAACACACCAGTCGAAGACGGGATCCAGGCACCATAGTTCGAACACTCCACCGTCGCCGCACCGTCCCGATGTGGGCACATCGCCGACGGAGCTTGCACCTGGACGGTGCGAGGAACCGGTTGTGTGAATGGGGTGAAACAGGTGACAAAAACTTCTAAAGGTCGCCTAAGTTTTTCTTTAATTTTTGTTTGTTTTTCCTCTTGTGTACTTTTTGTATTCTTAATTTTGTTACGTTCATTTTAAAGAAAAAAGTATGCACCATATATCATCCTGGAAAAGCTATGATCAGGCTGATCCAGTGACGTGTCACCAATAAATGTTAGAACCATTGCTGCAACTTGACTGGGTAGTCATGCCTGGTCTCGTCTGACACACTGTTTTCAATACAAACAATATGAAATGATTGCCAAATGCAAAGGCGAAGGCACTAAATTATGCTCGTAATATTGTTTCAACTGCAATGTCCTAATTTTTAAATGTGTATAATGTCTTTTCTCGCGGGACCTGTACTTTGCACGCATCTCTTGTTTTATTTCTGTGAGCTCAATGTACTCATTTTGTTCGCCTTGCTCTTCCTCTTTTTCACAAGTACGCTGAATCATAGAATGCTATAGAAATTGTGAATATTTCTCTAATATAAACACGTAAAAAAATATTAAGCATGATCACAATCTTTCAACAGTTCCATAAGGGAGTTCAACAAAAAAATGTAATTTAAGCTAAAGTAGTAATTCATTTATTCGTTTATTCATTTATTATTTCTTCAGGGCCCGTTAGAGCATTATACAGGGGGGTCAATAACACACTAATAATCATCGTTCAAAATTAATTAACACTCACATAGAGAAAGTCAGCAATACAGGTGAAGCAAATAGCAACAAAATACAAGTAGTTATCAACATTACACAATATTATCAATATTTTAACGGTATACACTGTGACCAGTAAAAACAAAGAAAAACATTTGCAGATGGACATGTTTGTAAGTTCAAAGTATTTGATAAGTTCTTCTGCAAATCTATCGGAGTTAGTCTCGGTTACAACGGTATCGGGTACTTTATTCCAGTCCTTGATTGTCATGGGCAGATAGGAGTTATTAAATGGTACAGTTGAACTAAAAATCGGGCGAACTTTGCGGGAGTTATCATGGCGCAGAGATATGCTGTGGGGTGGAAGGAAGCGGGATGCTCTAATAGAGGAATTGTTAAAGTATAATTTATGAAACAGGATTAGTCAAAATAAGAATGCGCCTAAGTGAGAGTGAGCGAAGGTTAGCTCTGCTCCTTAGGCCTGTTACGCTAGTGAAACAAGAGTAGTCTGTGAAAATGAACGTTAAAGCTCGGTTTTGAATTGCCTCTAATTTCATAATCAGGAAATGCTGCCATGGGGACCGTACAGAATACGCATACTTTAAACGAGATCTAACAAATGTTATACAGGGTTTTTCACGAAAGGTGGACAAATTCGAAATTGCAAAAACTACGCGTCGCAACAAAAAAGGCTTGTGTTCTTTTAGTCCTGGGCCAGGGGCCTATTTAGGAAAATTAATAAAGTCCAAGATAATTAAATTGTTAATTATTTTTGCGTAATTAACTTTTTTAATATTGTGTTTAAGGGCATAGTTTCAATTAGAAAATTGCTCAGCGTCATCGAAAAACACTAAATCAACAAATTGCAGAACGATAGAAGGCACGAGAAGCATTTTACGGCTTTCTGAAAAACCGTACAAATTCGACGGGTTTTTAAGTTTTCGATTTGTTATCGAAGCGCATCTGCGCCCCGGCAGTCACCGCGCGCCGTGGAGAGATAGTGCATCCAACATCTGCTGCGCTGTCATCGCGCGACGCAGCAGAGGCTGGTTGCACTCTCTCTCCACAGGGCGCGGTGCTGCCAGGGCGCGAGATGCGCTCCGATAACAAACCGAAACTTAAAAACCCGTCGAATTTGTACAGTTTTTCAGAAAGCCGTAAAATGCTTCTCGTGCCTTCTATCGTTCTGCAATTTATTGATTTAGTGTTTTTTCGATGATGCTGAGCAATTTTCTAATTGAAACTATGCCCTTAAACACAATATTAAAAAAGTTAATTACGCAAAAATAATTAACAATATAATTATCTCGGACTTTATTATTTTACTAAAAAGGTCCCTGGCCGGGACTCAACACGACAGAAGCCTTTTTTTGGTGCGACGCGTAGTTTTCTCAATATCGAATTTGTCCACCTTTCGTGGAACACCCTGTATATGATAATTGTTTATTTTGAGGTGAGGGGAGTTTGAGGTTGCTCCGAAGATATCCCAGTGATGAATTAACCTTAGATAAAATAAATTAATGTGAGTTGCCCAAGATAGATCACAGGTTAAATAAACGCCGAGGTATATATAAGTTGTACAGGGGTCAACTATTGAGTCGTTAGTTGATATGAAAGGAGTGATGGGGACTGTGATGTGGTGAAAGACACTAGTTTTGTTTTATTTACATTAACTGTTATTTGCCATTTTTTATACCATTCTTCTATTATTAGTAAGTCATCCTGTAAGAGTAGATGATCATTATTATTACTTATTTTTCTGTATAGAGCACAATCGTGAGTAAGGAGGCGAATTTCATATGTTAGGTTAGCAGGAAGGTCGTTAACCTATATTAAGAACAACAAGGGGCCCAGAACACTGAAGATGAGATGCAGTGCTCATTGTTCATAGCACATATGAAACGTGTTTGTTTTTTCTTAGATGACAAAAATCAACTGTTTGAAATGTCAACAATTGCACGGCAGGCTACACAGCTAAATAAATCATATTATCCGCTCTATTTGGAAAGAATAAAAAATATTGAAAAAGCTCTAACAAAGTATTTTTATGAGTAAACATATAAAATAAATATATATTAGGCGCTTTCAACAATACAAATAATTTTGGACACTTTTGTTGAAAATTAAAAGTATCTAACTTCTAAATAAATTACATAAGCGGACAACCCCCTAAAGTGCAATAAAATAGCAAAAGTAAATCCAGTTGTGTGCCTCACTACTGTGTATACCATGCGCTATGAAAAACACAATTAAATAGGAACTGAGGCACTTTAAACTACAAATTAGATCGGGCTGGAATTTTAAGTCCTGACCGTGACACGGCTCGACAATGTCCTGACCCGAACCCGGCCCGTGCCCGGCTATGGTTTGTGAGCGTCGGCCCGAGCCCGACCCGACCAAAGCGTATTTTGGCCCCAGGCCGGTTTGAGCCGGACTGTTATTTTTAACACAAGACCGAGGAAGTGTTTATTGGGGATTGAATCTGGTAGCCTTTCGTTGTGAACCTGGCGCAGAACCAGATGATAAGTGACCAAGTGTTGACAGCAAGGTGATCGTGGTCTGTGACGATCGCGCTGCGCAGAACGGTCCCGCGAGTCAGTCCTCGTCTGATATTTGGGAAAAACACTCAACTTATTTTGTGCAAGTACCACTGCCTTAGCCACTAGAAGGATGGGGGCAGAGGTGTACTCACACTTGGCCACCGTATATTTTTTGATATAAGCTTTAGCTTCCATTTGCACGGCACGATTCAAAGGAAAACCTTGTTTTTTTTCGTCTAGAATAAATCATGTTTGATTAAAAATACCAAATGCAGCCAATGAAACAAAGGACTGCGTTCTTGTTTGATACCACTAACGCTTTAGCCAAGTTCTGCGACCAGGTTTAAACCGTCAGCTATGCTGCCACGTAAACTGCTAAACAATCGCTGGTATCCATCAAGCGATTAGAGCCAACAAACAAGAGTTACATCATGCTTTCAGGCGAGCTGTATAAGTGCAGATATTTTATCTCTGAAAGATGGAAAGAGAGGTGATAAGCACCAGCACAAAACTCCAGTTGGTGTTCTGTGTTCAGTGTTTGATATTTGCTTTATATTTGTCGTTATGATCTATACAGCGACTTATAGGAAAGCTTCGAGCCGGAATTATTTTAGTATATGTATTTATTACATATACAAAGTTCATACTAATAATTATGTTGTTGAAAAATCATTTTGGCTAGGTTTCATGGGTATGTTTGTTTGTCTTCCGGTACGTTTAATCCACATATTTCACCATAGTAAACTCTAGTTGCTTTCAGGGTTGTGCATATTACATTTGACGTTGATGAACGTCTTTTTTCTGTTTCGTTTTTATATCTGTTTTGAATTGCGGTCTACAATGTTTCGGATAATACATGGGTTACCATCTGAAGTTCAATGGTTAGTAAGTTAGGTGGAAAATAGGCCTAAAAACACGGACAAAGATAGAAGCGCAAAGGAGGAGGCGTCACTTGCAACTGAACTTTACTAACAAAAACACGTAAAAGAAAAATAAAACCGCACATTCGCAGAGATGATGTGCTTTCATTAACCCCTGGAAAGCCTGCCGTCACCGTTGAGTGACCGATGAAAAGCCTGCTTCTTATCGGATAAGGCTACAGAAGGACCTCCGAATACACACATTCGTGCCACGGGCCTTGTATCTCGCGTTCCAATTTCGTTTTGAATTTTCCCATAATGTTGGTAATATTAAAATCGGCCTGACACTCACACCTATCATAGTGTACCGCTAAGCTTTCGCATTCCTGTAGTTTTTTCTGCCCCAAAGAAGCATTCTAAGCTTTGCCAAATAATAAATAATGCAGGTGTGTCAGGTGATGCGGAGGGGTGTGCTTCAAGCGTCATGCCACCAAGTTTCGGCAATGTGCCTTAGGGGTCACTTACGAGGTTCTCCTGTCTTGCGGTAGGATTTATGTTCGCCAGATGGAGGAGGTGCCTTAAGGATAGTCAGAGAACACTATGCCGCCACCAGGAAATCCCCTCTGGCCAGTTGGCTGTACATTGGGAAAGGTGTCAGTGTCAGGCCGAGTTTAATAATACCAAGATTATGGGAAAATTCTAAACGAAATAGGAACGCGAGATAAACGAGGCACTCATGAGAAGGGCCCATGTCACGAATGTGTGTATTAGTGCTCCTTCTGTTGCCTTATCCGATAAGGAGCAGGTTTTATAGGGTCACTCAACAGTGACGGCAGACTTTCCAGGGGTTAATGAAAGCCCATCATCTTTGCGCATGAGCGGTTTTATTCTTAATTTATGTGTTTTCTTCAGCAAAGTTCAGTTGCAATTTCACGCCTCGTCCTGTGCACTTCTTTCTTTGTCCGTGTTTTTTAGGCGTATTTTCCCCATGCATAAGTACCAAATAGCCCGACTCGCAGTTATAATTCCGGTTAGTAAGTTTTAGCTGAAAGCTAAAACTTACTAACCGGTGCAACTGAAGTTCATATTGGAGCTAAAGGATTTAGGTTGTGCGTGCTTCTGGTTATGATGACTCATAATTCCAGAACTTGAAACTCCTACACGCAGTACATTTCTTTAAAACCCTAGAGTAAATAAGCTTGAACATAAGCACAATATTTTGTACGAAATGCCTTTTCGTTCCTGAACCCTTTTTTAACCCAGCGCCATTATTTTCACCCGCAGGATCAGAAAACCTCACGATTGTTACAGTAGTGCCTACAAGTTTTATATAAATATTAATATATTTATTTTCAACAAAAACATTTATGTTGAGGAAAGGAGTGAAGTTTTCAGAAGCAGTTAACTTGACCCATTCCCCCGATGTACAGCAATACAGCACACACCAAAATTAAGGATTATAAAATTATTACTAACCTATAAAGCAGATCGGTAAGCTTATACGAATAGTAAGGTATGCACTACTTACACGTGAAGAAAGAAAGGCGTTGCGTATTAAAAGTTGCCATTAAAATTTCACAGCAGTGTTAAAAGTGATAATCTCTTGCAAGATGCTAGTCGATATATTGTCAAATAAAGCATTTCTCGAGCTGATCCGATTTAGAGTGGCCCAAAGAGTATGTTTGTACGATGACCGAAATTTGTTGTAACAAATTATTATTTTCAGGGTTCCATCGTTTGTGTCTCATATGATTATTCTTTTGCTTTGTCAAATCAGCCAGTCTGAAGACGGCGGTTGTTGGTCCGCTTTATACAACCAAATCAAGAAACGGGTTCAGATCGCGCTAATATAACACGGCGTGCGTCTATTCCCCAGGCGTCCGCACACGAAAATACAGCCATAGCGAGCAGGCACGTGACCTTCTAAGCCTTTTGCCTTTTATCGCCCGATGTTTGAGCGTGAAAACTACCTTGTAGGGTGTGTCGTGCGGCGTTTCTTAATGCCACTGTGTGCTCGGAAATGAACCGCGGTTGGCGGGGGTTGTGGCGGTCAGGCGTTTGGGAGGTGGGCCGTTGGCGGCTTGACGGCCCGCCAGACAAAGGCGGCAGACTCCATCCCTTCTGTCGGCATTTGGGGGCCTGCATGCGGTGCACGTTCGGGAGCTCGAGCTTGGAACCGCCGGTGTCGGAGACAGCGCGTTGAAGCGCGAAAATCACGATGCCAACTTCCCGGCCTCTTCAAGCCTCATATTGTATTTCGCGGGAAAGACTTGCATCTTTGATCAAAGTCACCGAACCGGGATATTTTTATTATGCACAGCCACATTCGGTTGCAGCTAATCGAATATATTTTTATTTTTGGTGTGTATATCTTGCTGTTCATGAAAAGGGACTATTACTGCGATCATAGATGTGCTTGATTAAACCATGCAGGTGCCAGATATTCTAAATAGTTAATTTAATTGCATGAATTATATTCTCGAGGGCCTTCTCTCGAGGACGTCACAAAATGAGGAGATAATTGAAATCATGGATTCTGGGAGTCTGCTCCAATACACAATCGTGAGGTGCCTGAATGATTGAATACATACGTTTGTGGATCCGAACATGCGCTGAAAAGTGAATGAGTACTTAATGCGACGAGGCGACTGGGTATGAATTTGGAGAAATGAACTTCTTACATTTTGATGAGAGTCGTAAAATATATGATGTAATCAATGGCTTGCTACGTTGCGGCGTGCTGCAAGAATGAATAAATTTAGGCTTGTTTTCATTGAAGTGACTAGCTGTAAAATCAGAATTGGAGAAAACGTAGTTGGGTGCTAGGTCTTGAATTGCCTCAAGTTGAGTAATTAGGGATTTTTTGTGAAAATTCCAGATTTCATCATGGTTTTCTAATGTTGGCCGAATAAGGGTTTGATTAGCCCGTTTCCTATTTGTTTTGAAGGCAGCACCGGATGTAGCTGAGGTTGTTTTAGTCAACTAAAGAAATGGTTTAATGCATCAAATTAATGTTATATCAAAAGTAGGGATGACACCGGAATGATTGAATTCATTAAATATGTTGGTGATCTCGTCTCCTAGATTACACTGAGAGAATAAGGGGACTACCTTTCCTGAAAATGACAGAAGTTTGCATTTATGTTAATTTAGTAACATCAAACAGTTGCTATACCATTGAGAGGTGTTCTCGTGGTATTCTTGAAAGAGGCCTTGGTTATGTGGTGTACTGATTTCGAGGTGCAGTACGCAGTCATCTGCAAGAATACGAACGATCAAAGAAAACGTGTTTCTACGGTATACTATATTATGTACTTCGTATAAAATATTAGTCTTTTGTACAGAATATAGGATTGGAAGAATTCTCACAGCGTGAGTATTCCATGGGACGTCAACAATTAATCTGTAGCCAAAACGCGATTTCATGCGCGATGAAGTATAAGAGGCACTGCGGTTCTAGCCAGCGCAGTCTTAATAGCGAAACCCATGTATAAGCAATATCTTGTTTCAAGTCAAGCATTTCATCTCTTATGTATCTTAAACAACACACACATGGTGTGACAAATTAAATAGGATATTTTAATCTCACCGTATAACGTTTTTAAGACCTCGGTAACAATAATACTTGTCATTAACAAAAAACATAAGCAAAACTGTTTCCTAAAAAAAAGATGTCATCAGCATTAGGATTAATATTTCTTGTGCATTCTTTTCTACAAAATAAAAAAAAAAACGAAAAAGAGATTGCGATATTCATTGCAAATATAAGTTCGATCTTACTTTAACTGGATTACAAAAGAGGAAGAAAACTGTATACCTTATAGCCAATATTTTCGCGAAGGTTTAAAAAAATCGTACTTAAAACGGGGAGTTTGAGGAAAAGTAACTCTATTTTGGAACAAACTGCCAGGTGCGGTGGACGTGTAGGATTGCTAAAAATACACAGTAATCAGCAAACCTATTAGATAAAACTTAATAATTATATTTTTCATTAGCGCAGTTTAGTGTCCACTACCTATAACAAGTTTATAGCCGAAAACATAATGTCAAATTCGCTTTTAAATAAGAGAAAACATTATTTTCGAAAGCCTTAAAGCGGAAAAAATATTACGCTTTTTTTCTGAACGAATAAAGAAACCAGCACGAAAAGCGTATATGCCGTGCTCCTCAAAAAATTTTTTTTTTCAGTATTTGTTAGAACATTTGTTTTAATTTCGATGTTCTCGTGTGGCTATAATACACACCGACAATGCGCCCGCCACATTATTTTAGTTATGTTATAGATAGTTTCAAGTGTACCCTAAATAACTTTATGAAGTCGTACACTTTATGAAGAATTATACAATATGTTGGAGTAAAAAAAATCACTTCTTCATGGTTTGATAATGGGATTATTCGTGCTTCCTGCACTTGCAGCGAAGTTTTTATTGTTTTTGATTATTAGTATAGTAATTGAGGTAATTATTTTCTCAGAACGATTCCGGACTCCAGGCCCATTTATGTCGTCATTAAAACCAGCAACTTTCTTCAAACGTATTCAGAAGGAAAACAAATCTCAACGCATATAAAACAAAGCCGTATCCTGAAACCAGCACTTCTAAATTAGGCGCTGTTGCTTTTAAACTACGCGCTTCTTGTTTGTGTCATTATTAAGCAAATGAAATCGCATTCGTAGTATCTCCTCAATTACCCAATTATCGAAATTATTCGCGACTACAGCGTTGGGTAACGTCCGGTGCCCACGCACGTTCAGAAACACTTCAAAATAAACATCGTTTCACTTCCCTTTACTCATAATTTTTTTATAGTCTCCGTTTCTTGCATTCCGTTACCTGTAATAAAATTTCGCAAGTAATTATTCACTCGTAAAAAAAGTTGTTTACAGCGTTTTGCTCTGCCTGGGAATTTTCGCTGGTGCGCTGATTGTTTCGCTTCAGCCTTGGTGTTTTGATGGTGTGCTTCTTCTCAGGTGAGCATCAACGGAAACGTGTGCGCGCGGGAGACTACCAGCCAGATGGAGCATTGATTTACTTTGTGCCAATGCTCGTTTAATTAAAATCGATAGCGGCACAATACCGTGCGCTCCACCGAGTGTTCCCACTTTACTGTCGAGACGGAGCTTGGCCAGCAACACGTCTTTAATAGCACACGTAGTTTTCGCTCCCGGCTTTTATGGGTCTCCTATTTAGTTTGATTATAGTTCATCAGATTATTAGAAGGCGTATGTGGATATTCTGGTCAACGCAATTTAGTGCGGTCATTATTTGGCGAAATATAGGCACCGTAAAATTTTAATATCACTAAGTACAAATATGCACCATAAGTGGCAAATTATTTTGCTCTTGTGGAATTGTTTCCATCTATAACAAAACAGGAATTGTGTACTTCTCCAATACTGAAGCATTGGAGTTCCACGGTGCGGGTAAGAAGTAATACAAGCTGAGTCATAAATGTGTGCAACTAAGCAATGTCATATAGAAGTGTGACAGCAACTGAGAAAAACATCGTGCAGCAACTACTTTAGATAAAAATAAATATGCAGACGGTCTCACACATAATGCGAGACCGTCTTCGTATTGCCACAGGACACGTATATAATACAGATAAGGCTAAGATACTTAAATATATCTTTTTTGTATTTACCCAAGGCATCGTCTTTACTTTTCTACTGAATTGTATTTTGGCAAATATCATGCCTTCTATTTTATTATGAAGAATATTCCGAAGTTTCGTTTCTACTCTTAGGGAACCTCCTGCTATATGGCCACACATCACTCAGGGAGCCATTTTGTAGCGAAAGAAAACTGCTGATTAACACATTCTAATAATGGCGATGGCCTGTTTCGGTATAAAGGGTGTTGGGGAAGGCGTGTGCACCTCAATGCTTTGTGTTTTCTCAAACACTTCGAACTTGTTTTGACACTCATTCTCTTTTTCAGTGCATACAGTATACTACAATTGTAAATAAAATAAATCCCAACAAATAATGCCTAGTCAGCCTGAACATGCCACCCTTATCACATGAGATAATACGAAGGACGGCATGATCAATAGTGTCGAAGCATATAAACTCTACTTTAAACTTCGGCCCTCTTACTAATGATATATTTTTTTTAATTTTCCTTCAATTGTAAGAAGATTGTTATTTAATTACCAAATGCTTGCGGTGGTGTTTAAAAATGCCACTGTCACACCTTGGGAGTAGCAAGCTGTCAAGGCGTCTGAAACAACGCGGTCCCTGCACGAAGGAAGTGTGTTTGACAGTCTCACGTGAAAGGTGTTTCCAGAGATCCAATCACACGACTATTTTTGCCTACAACTTGGGATATTCTTTAAGTATGTTCTGCAAAGGGCTCACACCGCATTTCACATGAAACATTCTTAATCGGTGCCCAGCAGAGCAGTAATCTTTTCAGGTCAATGCGAGGTGCAGACCGTATTGAATATTTTAATGCATGGAATGCCTTTTAACGGTCCCCCCAATATCAATATATTGTCCGACGGTCTGATTGTCCGTTCACGCATTTTTTGCTAAATATAGCGAGAAAATTGACGTCAACTCACCTAACGTTATGCGACCTATACAAAAATGGGGATATTGACGTTACGTAACGTATACATACATATATATATATCGTAGGAACTGAATTATATATATATATATATATATATATATATATATATATATATATATATATATATATATTAATTCAGTTCCTACGCTATATATAGCGGAAAAATTGACACGAATTAAGTTTGCCTACTAAATTTATCAAGGGAAATCGACGTCACGTTTCTGATTCAACTATTTAGTTTTTCTGATAGATTTAAAGGGGAAATATAAACCACGTGCCACACCAATTCCTTCTCCCCATACCTTTCTACTTCTCTCTCTTTCTTTCTCCCTCCCCTCACCCTCCTACAGTGCCCCTCCTCACGTTTCAGTCTGAATATTCCCCTCCCTCTTCCTCCCTGCCTCCTCTCCTCCTTCTTCTGCCCCTCTTCCAATACCTCTTTCACCCCCTACAGTGTCCTCCCTACCATTTGCCTCACTTCCTCCTCCCCACTCCTTTGTGACGTGACAGGCCGACTGAGCTTCCCAAAGTTTTAAAAAACATACGTTATTCATTCCTGGAACGCCTCGCATCTTTGATGGCTTCCAAATAATTGAAACGATCGCCCCTAAAAACGGCATTTCATGTATTGTAAAATTGAAATTAAATCCGCTGTCAATTTTTTCTAAAGGGGTGATAATTCGTCAAAGGAGATAAAAAGCCTGGCATTAAGACTCGAGCCCCGAGCGGGAGAAGACAAGAGAGTGCGTGGACCATTTGCACCCCTTCAACCAACCCGCGTGTTATCTTTGTGAATACTGCACAGAATAACCTTTTTCGTTATACTCCCTCTTGACGGTATTTTATAATCAGCACCTCACGTTAGCTAAACATGTTATATAGTTCGAGGCGAGAAACCGATGGGACAGGACGGCTGAGCCGGGAGGATTCCTTCTCATAACTGCCCCTAACTTCAACCTTTCACATTGTTAAACACAATTATAAAGTTATTTATCCATAAAAACGCTTTGCTCATAAAAGCTAAAAAAACATATAGCCGAATGTTTCAAGATGACAAATAAATCCGAGGAACATGCATGTTTTGGTTCAATCTCTTTTTAGAACATTTAGAACACACGATACTAGAGGAAAAACATGTAGGCCAATCTGTTTCTGCTCTCGGATGTTCAAAATGCTAAAAGTTCACCAGCTCGCCTGCATCTCCTCCGTTATTTCTGCCTTTTTAGTTCTAAATATTTTTCGGTTTCGATTCCAGCTGCGCTTGTTGCAGCATTAATGGACCTTAGGAAATCAGCTATAATTCTTCCTCGTGCCCCGGTGCATTTTTATTTTGTAAGCGGTTTTTTCGTTCATTTTTTGTCGTGACAGAATATTGCGTACGGCGCACATAAATATTTCCGGTTGTTAGACGTCATCAAATATTCAACAGAGTACAGCGGTGAGTTCGCGTATCTTTGAAGAGGTCGACAGATGCGTCATGAAACGGTGACGAACCGCTATTTTATAAATGCCAAGCTTCCGGTGCACTCTACAACCGCCTCTAGTTAACTGTCACAATAGTTCATTAAGGTAGTTATAAATACAAATTAAAACTGGAAACCATTAAGTTTTGCAGCGCCCTTCTGATATAATTGCAATGAATGAAACCTTTGGAGTCAAATATTTCGCTTCGTGGTGGCGCAGGAGTTTGTTTTACTTCATAAACTATTCACGTAATCGCGAGAACTGGAATGTTTTTGGGGACTGTGTTTTGGGCTACAATGTTCATACTAAAAGAAACAGATAATACTGAAAACTGGGCTTACACGTTTGTGTTTATATTTATTATTGAATTCGACTATATTTTAACAAATTTTATTAAAAATAACTGCAACTTCATTCGGCAAACTCGGCAGTCCAAGAGCAGTGGTGCCCATTTTTTTCTCCTTGAAAATCGTGATGTGTAGAAACTTCTTCAAAGCCCATAAGATGACTTGTCCAAAGATAAAAAAAACATTTTAGCGTTCAACGTTCTTAATGTCTCGGCAGGGCCGGTATAATAACTAGTTTGCTGTAATCACTTTTTGATATGTTTAGTCATTAGTTCATTGCGTCTGGTATAGAAAATGGCAAGAAGAGAGCCATTGCGTTTAACTTGTAAAATTAAAAGTGATATTTTATTTTTACATCTACTAATATTTATAATTACGGATATCACAAGTTTATTATACTTAAACTGTCCGTATTAACTCTTTATAATCTAAGAAAGTTGCGTATGTAACAACATTTCTGTGTCTTTTTGAACCATTAGATAATTCCAAGAAGATACATCTGAAAATTTTATTTTGCACACTTTTTTCTACGACGCGTTATTTATAAATGAGAGACGTAAGATTCAAATTTTGTTAGAAATATATTATTGAACCTACAAGCAAACACAGCTCCGAATGAATACCTACTCACTACACTGTCTCAAAAATTGCAAGCATCAACCACCGAGAACGGCCTCTAGATAAGTCGAACGTACTTTCTCACAAAACAACAACAACAACAAGTTTGCGCGCAATTTACGTTAAGTTTTGGGCATGGTAAGAAATATATACAGGCCATTCTGACACTAGAAGGAAATAAACGCTAAAACCTAACCTAGAGTAGTAAAGACAAGAGACCGTAAGGTACCAGGGCACCTACATCAGATTCCATATAATGACAATTGGAGCCACAATGATATTTTGTTCAATTGATACCTTAGATTAGATAACTACCTATGCGCAAACGTAGTTAACAGTGACGCAGAATAGTCATATCCTCAGGGGCAAACATATATTTAAGTGGTTTACCAAGAGTTGATAGGCATTTCCCTGTACGTTCTGGATTTCCCAGATATCACTGTCTGAAAAGTAATTGAAGCCAATATTTCACTTCTACCGCCATCACAAGATTCTTGAAGTGAAGTTTGTATTCAGTGTAGACCAGCAACTTTCAACAAAGCATAGTCGCGCAGCTGTTTTTAGTGAGGAAACGCGAAAAATATTCTGCGTGATCAGTGATACTTGAGTATCTGACTCCTTGTCACGCTTGCCTGAGTTCATCCCTTCAGTATAAACCGAGCTAAGGGTTAATAAAATGTAAAATAATTCTATGACTACCGTGCATTAGAAACGAAACGATACGGAGAAGGAGTGAAGAGGTTCAGTGCCTTTTGATCTCGCCGATTGGAGTCTCCATGAGTCGGAGGGATTTTCTTACCATTTACCAGGTAGGCGATTGGAGCAAGCGCGCATCAATTCGATGGGCAGATTCTTGAGCTTCCTTCTGACGGACTGAATTTATGGCTTCCATTACTCCACACCACTGCTCTCTGGGTCTTACGTTCGCTGTGAGGAAAAAACATAGAAGAGGCGACCTAAAATGAATACATCTGATTAGAGAAAAAAAACACAGGGTAGAAGATAATGAAAATGTGTGTGTGTGTAAAACGTTTAATGAGAAAAAAGAAAAAAAGAAGTGGTCGCACTCGCGCGTGACTTCTTTCACGGGACTTTCCCCGTAGGAAGCCCCCCTTCTAGATGTCCTGACGTAGGTCGCCCGACATCGTATAATCGAGCAGGGTCCGTAAGATTCGGACTCGTCTTTCAGAGTCGCCAAACGGTCTGATCCACTCTTCGTAGGAGCTAGGAGTGTCTTCGCCCAGCTGGGCCCAAGCATCGCTTCTGTGTGTGGCGAGGGCCTCACATTCCCAAATCAGGTGGTAAAGTTTTGGGAGTGTGCCGTCTCCTTTGCAGAGTTGACATCTTTGGTCGGGGGTTCGTAATCAGGGTTCAGCTTTCTTTTCTTGATGGTCTCAAATTTTTGAGTCATGTATGGTGTTGTTGCGCCACCCGTACGAATTCGTCGTAATATCACCATTTCCTTGCGTTTGAAGTGGTTCAGTGGAATGGGATTTGGTTCGGGGTTCCAGGATTCCTTTAGTCGGTGCTTCCATTCTTTTTTGTGCATCCGCATAGCTTCAACCGGGTCGTACGTTGTATCTGCAGTTTCAGTGTTAGTCGATGAGGGGTCGGATTCTCCTGGGGCACGCGAGGGGTGAGGACTGTTGAGCTCCCTCGCGGCCGCGTCATGCGCCGCCTCGTTGCCGTGGATGCCCGTGTGTCCCGGGATCCATCGGATGCAGACCTTTGTTTGGTGTACACGGAATAGGTGCAGGGCCGTGTGGAAAATGCGTTTGATGGTTCTGCACGTCGTGGCTCCGTGTCTTTTGCATTCTCGGATGACGTGCTGCGAGTCCGTAAATATGTATAGTTGTTTTGCGTCGTGCTGTCTTTGTGTCACCTCTAGGTGTCGTAAGTGGCTCTCTATCGCGAACAGCACTGCCTTGGCTTCGGCGAGTTCGGGAGAGTAAGGATCGGCTCCTCGGGGTTGGGTTGTGGTCGATATGGATGTCCCCATTAGGTTGTCTTTAGAATAGAAGATGGCGGCGGCTGTCGTGGCAGTCTCTGGGCCGGCGATTTTCATCGCCGCATCAGTGTACGCGACCGTGATGGACGGGTCTGCCAGAAACGTTCGAACTTCGACTGCGTGGTTTCGGGCGTAGTGTTCCCTTCGTTTAGCGTGTTTCTGCGCGTCCATGTTGCGCGGGATTGGCTGGGACTGTGTGAGGTCGATGAGGTCCCATGGGGGTGCGGGTGGTGGGATGTCCCCTGCATCATTCTTGCCCTCTGGGTTGAGAAGCTTGGCTATCTTTCTGCCGTGCTCCGTGTGTTTCAGTCGAGCGTTGTGTGTGGCGACTTGTTTATCGAGGTCTAGTCTCCAATCGGTGAGCTGTACGCACTGCTTAGTTGCTTCAACGTTGGCTAATCTTGGCAGTCCAAGTATGGCTCTCCGTGCATCGTTGTATAACGAGTCAAGCATTTTCTTGTGTCGGTGCGTGAGCTTGTAGGACCGAACACAGTCAGTCCTCGTACCCAAGATAATGAAAATAAATACAAAAAAAACACGAGGTTTAACGGTTTCCCGCGCGGTCCGTATTTCGGCCCATTGCCGTCGAGAGGGGAAATTTGCTGTGGCTGGGTGTGTTTACTGTTACAACTGATTTTTGTTTTTGACAGCCAAGGTGCTATGTGCTAGAGAAAAATGCATTCATAGGTGTTAACAATCACTCCCGTTTAAACGGCACTCCTTCGTTCTGAGTGGTCACGGCGAGTATAAATATAACAAGGGAGCAACCCGCGTGAGTCAGCCTTCCCTGGCATTATTAGGTAGTAAGGTCCTGTCCCTTGTCATTAGCTACGGTCAACGACTTATCTCAGCTAAGAGTGCTCTGCGACGAGGCTGAGGGCAGAACGCGACCATCTAACCTTCCTTTCTTTCGCTTCCGCGATGCTGATAAAGAGATTTGGGCCCTTTATCAGCATCGCTGATAAAAAGCCCAAGTCGCTGTAACACCTAAAATAGTCGTTTACCAACACGTAGAAGTAGACCAACGATCAACCACAGAACGTGCATCGACCTCACGTTTAACAAGAACATACCCAAAGTCCAAATTCAAAAATGTCCGTTTACCATGATGACCATAAAGCAATGATCACTTTAGTCACTAAGAATTAAATAAAAACAATTAAACAACGAAGTCGTGTATTGCCCCAAGCAGCACGAATTTTGGCCATGCAATGGCCACTGGCTGGGGATGGTCTTGTGGCCAGTGGCCAAAGAGTGGCCATTCCCTGGCCAATGCTTGACTAATGGCTGATGGCCAGTGGCCATTGGCCAATGGCCAGAGAAAGGCCACTCATGGGCTAGTCTCTGGCCGCTCTCTGCCACTGGCCAAAGGACCATCGCCAGCCTTTGGCCAATGTTTGACCAACTCTGTGCTGCTTGGGAGTACTCTTCATTGCAATCATATGCAAATCGTATAGGTGTCGTATAGTTGTCGTAAAGTTGTCGTAAGGTTGTCTTAAATATAACAGCTTCGCTGGTCCTCCGTCTTCACGTGAAATGAAAGGGCTCTACAATTTGTTTTTATTTCTCTCGAGGATATAGGTGTGTATTAGTCGCGAGGTAAGCTTTAAAATTTCGATCAACATATGAATCCTTTTCTAATGAGACTATTCAGACAAAATGGATAACACATGATTCGCATCCGGTACAACCCAGAGGCGTTACAAAACTATTGCCTAACCAAAAGAGACTGCACAAAAAAAGATAAATTTAAAGATCTACTAATACAGGAACTCACATATTATTTCTATAGATAATAATTGAAAACTAAAAACTAACAGTCAGCTATTGAGACCACGAGTGTGAAAACAAGTTTCAGTTGATACGAATCGGGGACAAAATATTTTAAAAAGAGGTGCTAAACAGGTTAGACGTAGCAGAGCGCGTTGAATAAAATTAAGTTCACACACAAAAATTTTGAAAAACCAGAATAAACAAGAGACAGACACTCACAGGTCATTCAACGAGCAACGACACAATTTTATGATGCCCATCGCACAACGAAAACCACATTGGTCTCGGAAGAATGGAAGGAAGACGAAAATACTAATAAAAGGGAACAAAAAAGATAAAAATAAAGATTGCTGAAGTTAACTCCCCGAAAAAGAAGAACATTGAAGGCTTTTTCTAGCATAACTCTGGCCCTAGGAATTTCACCTGTTTTGTCATTAACGACAATGATGGTCGTTATAGTGTCTGTCACTATAAGCGATTATAGTGCAGGATGGCACTGAAATGATATTTGACACTGTAATGAATTATAATAATAAATATTGATAGCCAAACACAGAGGATATATTTTTCTACAAAATTATAATTGGGCAATAATACAAATGTGTTGTGGACGACAGAGAAAAATTAACGCGCCAGAAATATTTTAAAGTAAAGTGAAAACAAATATGTTTTCTTTTCTTTCACTGGCCGTGATTTGCGCGCTTTGATCAGTGTCCGTGTCTTCGCTGCTTGGTCGCCACATCGTCACTGGCCGCGCGACTCTTGCGCTAACTTTAATTGCTAAGCTTTCCATATCTCTTGCGAGAAACAAACGAAAAATGTGGCTTTACGTCGGAACTCAGCTAAGGCCGTAAGCGACGCCTCACAGACTGATTAAGGAGCTATGTTGCGCGCCAGAGAAACGCATGATTTGGGACCAGCTTGCAAAACTATGTTTGCAAAATACGTCTTTGCTCCAAGGCGTCAGTTACAGAGAACTTCGGCGTGCATATGGTTTTTTCCTGGCCACATAACTGAAAGTGTCAGACTTGAGCCAAAGGTGCCAGGTATGAATCGAGACACTAGCAGTGAAGCCTAATGGCGAATTCGCGTGGTTCTTTCTGCGCGCTCTCGAGCGCTCTTTCCAGAGCGCGCGAAATCGGGTGGTTGAAAGAGAGTGCTGTCGTCTGATCGGGTGGTTCATTCCGAGGGCATCTGTCCCTCTCAGAGCGCTCCCTGGTACTCCGTCTGTAGCCGCGGAGTGCGGAGCGGCGCAGGCGTCACGTGGTACTTGGACGGTGATCACGTGGTTTTGTTGACGATGGCCGGCGGTGGTCTGTGATGGTGTGCATGACGGCGATTGATATCTGGTTCAATAGAGTGCTTGTGCATTCGACGGTGCGAGGATTACAACGGACGGGACGACATTAGAAAAATCGACGTGTGAAATATTCCCAGTGTTTTCACGAGATCGTTCATCTCACGGCGGTAAATCCGCTAAGCCTAACCGACGACGAAACAGCTCGCAGATCTCGCCGCTGTTTTACCGGGTTTTGGGGTCGCTTCAAGACATTTTCAGGTTTGGTTAAAGTGCATTCAAAGGTTTGTGTTGTAAAATAAAGGGAGAGCCGAATATAATTCACTGTGATTTGTGTCACATTGCGATGCTTGCACGATATTTCGCCGTGAGAAAAATCCGGTTTATTAACTATTTTATATTTGCCTGCTCTGTCGTACGCATGACCGCTATCGCAGCGCGTTCACGGTTGAAAACACAATGAGATGACAACTGTTTCCGAGCGTTGGTTTTCGTTATGTTCTGCAAAAAATCAAATCGCATACTGCTGTTTTCTTTTTTTTACATGCCGGTGCGTAAAACAATTTACGTCACAACCGTTATTTCATCACGTTGCGAGCGTAAATTTTGCTCAATCGTCCACCGTACGCTGTAAGATCGTGTTGTTCTTAATGCATTACTAATGTCAAGAAATTTTAATTCCGTGACTGGTCTGAGAAGCTCGGAACGCTCTGAAGCCAGCAGTCGTGATCGGCTGAAAAGGATCCCGGGTAGCTCTGGCGCCGAGGAGGGGCGCTCTGCTGAATGAAGGTCAGAGGCGAGACGCGACCACCCGAATTCACCATAAATCTGACACTTGTTCGGAATTTTTAGCCTAAAGCTTCCACATGAAAACATGAGTTCCTGTATAGGCTTCCTACTGGAGGCAAAGCTGCACGTCTGTTTTTCACGGGCCGCCGCGCCGCTATTCGCCGACATCTGATCACGTGAAGAGAAGACTCAAATGCCGTGCAGAAAAGTAGACGCCCCGGTGTACGTTCCCCGGCTTTTCGCCAAATTCACTCGCATGAGGAGCAGACTCCCAATGCCGGTGCACGAAAGTCGGCGCTACGGGAAAGAGCGCGAAGCTCTGGCTCCCGTAGGGAGCTTATACAGGAATTCTATGAAAACCGAATTAGAAGCAAAGCCTAACTGTGCCGCTTGCTTGACATTTTAGGCCCAAAGATGCAAAAAGACAGCCAATATACCAGCATTGAAGCCTAACTTTCGTGCTTGTTTCGGGAATCACGGCCAAGATACCAAACATCTGGCCAAAGAAAGACAAGTGGGACTTTACCTTATATTCTTCGGGGTTTCAAGACCGTAAAAGTCATAAGGAACACAACATTTTGGCCCCCCGAAAAATTGTGATACAAGAAAAAAAAACAATCAGTAGTGTTTTTATGTTTTTGGCACAAAATGGTTTGATGGTTTGGTGGTTGTTTTCCCAAGGGTCGGTAAGCATGGTGCCTTTGAAGATATCATTATCTCGACATAAGTCGCGGCTTTGGGGAATGTTGATGCGGAGTTACAGGAAGCTGTGGACTTGGCCGGGGAACAAAGTGCGGTGACACGGACCAAGTTGGGATGAACACCAAATTACAGCACATGAACTAAACATGACCATCGGGAGTACCTCAGCGTAAGGTCCTGGTGGGTCATAACTGAAGTATTTATTACTTAGCGATCCTTTGGTTCCACTTCGTTACATTTCTACCGCTCTAGCTTCCTGCAGAGTTTTGTTCGGGTTAGCTTGTGATGTTCTATCAATATATATTAAAACAAAACATCTTTACGAAAATAACTTTTTATATGTGCTTCTATAAACAGAACCGGGTTCAATATTTCTTTGAGAGCAAGCAGAATGTTCGGAGGTATTTGAGAGAACCAAATCTGCTTCCCTCAAATTCTCTGAAATGTTTCCTAATGAAGACATCAGCTTCTTCACCTCCAAAACAATATCAAATAAATGTTTGTAACATACGCATCACTGGCTTTATTATTTGTATTCCCCGTGCATGTAACAGTTCGTTATAGCGAACGAGGGTGCATCCTAGGGTACTATCCTGCAGTCATAGATTACCGTGCAGCCGATTGCGGTGCGGACCCCTGACGGGGTCGGCACGTTTCACTAATGAATACATACTGCTTCGAAGGCGTCATTTCAGTAGACAGGCTATTTATTAACGCCAGCAAAGATATGGTTGAAATCGGGTGAAGACACTCACGGTGTTCGCGGCTCACTTATACCCATCCTGCACAGCCCAATACACTTATAAAGAAGAGTTTGGTGACCGCTGCATTTTAACGTCGCTCCACGGAAACCACTGCGAAGAAAAGCCGATGCCCCCACGATGATGAGGTGCAACCTTAGGCAGGCTAAGCAGACGACGTCAGATGTATGTACGATGCTAGGCCTTACTGCCGCACCAAACTCTTCGATGACAATGCTATCGCTGGATTCTCAAGCTGTCGCGCAGAACCTATTGCGAATTAAAGTGGACGCGGTTAAAGACTTGGCGACGTACTCTTAGGCAAGGGAAAAAACGCGGCAAAGAACAGATTAAATGCTGGAAGATACTGGAGTCGTAGAAACTCTGCCCGGCAGCCATAATGAAAATATTCGTTTGCAAGATCAAGATTGGTTCACGCAGGTCGTGGCGTCACGGAAACAACGGGACGTGATTGGTGGCGGAGGAATACATATTCTCTTGAGGGGCATTTGCCGCTACCTTCTTGACTTGTAACCGACTATAGCATCGCATGGTTTACCAGGCCCACTTTTGGCACCTCACCAAGGCATTACGGGCCCGATAAAACGCTTCATCGGGAAACCATGCGGGATTACGGGCCTCTCCCGGCGAACATCGATCCCTACACTTCAAGCACAGTTGAAAATATTGAACGAACTGATTCTTCCACGACAAAAAGCCCGGGCATTTAAGCTTGGCACAGTTCAGGTGGCAGCTTCCTTGGCACAATAAACAAACCCATCTGTATCTTTAGTGATGTCCCGCGATACACTGCTACTCCTTGGAGCCACTCTCAAGTAGCCTAGAAGAACCCAAGTGGCGGCCTCCGGAAGGCTAATCGAAGGTCTCTTTCTATGGGTGTCACCATGCTTTGTCCTCTATAATTGTCTCAGGACGCTGACCTGGTAGCCTATGTAGATGCTCGACTGACTGAATGACGGCTCCATACAGGCCTTGTTTGCCTTTCCATCTCGATCTGTGCCGAGATGGAGGGGCAAACTCCCCTTCAGTGTGGCGATTGACTTTCATCGGTTTGTGGCGGAGTGCCTTTGCACCGGTCCGAGTCTGATGGAGTCGCCATTCTAGTGTTCCCGCTCATGCCGTGGCAAACACTACCTGTCATCCTCAAACGAGAGTCTACCCGCTTCCACTTCTTAAGTTGCCGCCCATCGAGAGTCCAGTCATTCACGAGGAGACTCTGCTGCACGCTACACGGGCTCTTATTTATCCGTGTGGCTCCAAACTCCCTTCTCGAATTTACACGCCTGGAAGAGGTTTTGCTCCGAAGAGTTCGCGCAAATACGGCGATCACACCAGCTGTCCAGGCCAGATAGGGTGACACCTCGACATACACCTGATGTCCCTTCTGTACCGATCCAGTCCGGGAGGCGCATCTCGAGCACATCCTCTGGACGTGCACCGGGCCTTCAAGCGGCCCGTCGATGCCATCTGAACCGGGGGGGGGGGGGAGGTGTGTCATTTTAACCGGCAATTAGACATTAGCCGTTGGACACATGTCCAGCACCAACGCTCCCATCTGGAGTTCTTCCAAAAAACGAGAATGCACTTTTTACCTTTGAATTTATGCCACATAACAAACTGACGTAAATAGAAAACAAAATCGTATCGAGATATTTCACACCTTATCATTGGTCTTAAAGCAAACAAAAAGGTAAAGTCTACAGGAACAGGAAGCTTATTGGTCCCATATATTATAGACAGATAATTTTCTAGCTACATGAATATGTCCTTCTGCCAATAATAAATGTGATAACCACATCTCATCAGTATTAGAACCCATTCTATTCCCGCAAAAACCGCCTCTGCAAGTGTGATTCTTAGCTTCACTTATACCCGACCCGCAATTTTACAATATTTTGCTCACATTTCTCTCGTTTACGGGAAGGTTGGTGCACGTGAATCTTGCAAATTATAGTTATTGAAATGCCGCGCATCCCTTCAAATTTTATATTAAACTATGGCACGGATATCAAACGGCCTTAACTGAAATAAAAGTCAGGGCGTAAACGAACTGGTGTGCATTAAGCGGATCCAGGAGAACTCGTCACAAGCCAAGTCGTCACAAGCCAACTCGTCATAGGCAAACTCGTCAAATATGGCAAGTCGTCATAGGGCATCTCGTACACGGGGAAGTCGTAACAGAGGGCAACAGGGCACTTGTCCACTTTCGTCACAATTTACCTTTTTCGCCGATCCTGCGTTTGCAATTCGGCTTCAATAACTGATAACAAATAATAGTTTACAACTAGAAACAAAAATACGAAATGGCTTTATATAAATTTTTCTTAAAAAGAGCTTCTGGCAGCTGCCATCTTGAAAGTTTGTGCGTATGGCGCGTGCTTTGCTCGCTTTTCGAAGCGACAAACACGCACGTGCTGGGCTGTAAATATCGCACGCTGGGCCGTACCTGAGAATGGTGTATTGTCGGCTACAAGTAAAGAACGCGCACGTTAGCTTCCGCCGTGCTTTGATTGGGCGTGCGCGCTCATGCTATAGCAAACTCATTAGCCCATGACCGACTAAAACAACCACTCTGAAACATGAAAATATTACTTCGTTAAGCTTCATTAAATAGTACTTGCACCGGTGACGTTGTGTTCTTACAATGTGCGCGACTGCAATGTGCAGGAATGAAACGACCAGAAATGAGCATTTGACAGAAATGAATGAAAGGAACGTTAAAATTTTTGTTTATTCGAAAGATGTGGTAAATGTGGAGGTTGAGAATTGATGCGAAGCGCAGGTTAAAACCGAACATTTCGGGCGATGCTTTCGACCGTCAAAAGCGGTCGATCACTGTCGTGGTCTTCGAAAACTCTCAAGCTGCGCTGATTGAGAGCCCGGTACTTCGCTGCTAGGCCGGACGGTTGCCGACCAGCATCCAGCTGCGCGAACCTCATCTTTTGCAGGGACTGCTCCTTCTGTACGCATCCAAGAAAATATCACATGCTCTGTCTGGTGCAGTTGATGTTCGTCTGAATATAATCGGAGATTACAACTGATATAACTCAGCTAAGGAAAATGGCGATACGCTTAATATAAAGATGACACAGACCTGGAAGCTGCGGTGCCATGCTTCGGCGGAGTTGTTCGTGCGAGGAAGACTTTCAATGACCGGTCTGTGGACGGACCACACGCTCGTCAGGAACATGGCAGACAACAGCCCGTTCCGTCGACGACGTCCGATGTACGTGTCCTCGAAGCACAGTGCAAGGGGCATGGCTTCGGGTGAAAACAATGCCACGAGGTCTTCGAAGGCGCCGGGTACCTCCGCAGGTGGCAAAAATGCCAAGGCAGGCAACATCCTCACCTGGAATGGAATATACATTGTGCTATGTGAATTACAGTATAATCCTTAACTCAGAAGCAAACGCACGAACTTACCAGAACCGCGAACTCTTCATCTGACCCGTAGCGTGCCTGGAATCGAAGCTTGTAGACCTTGTGGCAAACCGTCTGACGACACTCTTGAACCCGCGCTTGGGAGAAGATGTTGCCACTGGCGATGATGGCGGCAGTCTCACAATCACAATACGCAAGTTCCAGCGCGTGCTGCACGAGGACGCTCGAAAGTTCAGTGAAGAACCTGGAAAGGCATCACCGGTCGTCTTAGTCAGTCATAAAAATTAACAAGTTTACCATTCAAACTTAGTTTCGGTTAGGTCCCTTCAGTTTTGCTTCGTAGCAGAAGTACACCAAGGGTACAACAGAGTCCTTGTATATGACATGGATCGTGTACACTTGAAAAAATACGGACGGCGTGACTTTAAACGTCCCGTCCATGAACCACACCTTAGACCTTGAGGGTAAATCAAGGTTGCGCTGTGTGGCGAAGACTAGACTGCGGTTCCGATCGCCAACTCCGCTGTCGTGGACGATGAAGGATTCCTTCTTTAAGGAAACCTGCAAATGTGAAATCAAATAATGCTTATAATAAAACATGACAAAAGATTAGCAATTTTCACGTGATTGTTATTTCATATTTCATACCTTGTACTCATCCGGAAGGACGAGATCCTCTCGTGTCGCAGGAACGGAGTACAGATTACGACTTTGTTGCTTTTGTTTCTGTATGGTACGGCGCAATGTGCCTGTGGCTGGCATCTGTGAAGCCGTGTGTGCTATTATACACGCCGCCGCATCGAGCAGAATTTGTTGGGGTTCCTGTGTTCCCTCAACTTGAGAAATAGAAATGGAAAACAGTTACATAAAAGCAATGTTTCCAAAACTGATATTATGTTATCCGAAACGAGACGACTTACCAGCCTTTTCCTTCGCCCCCTAGTGAAAAATCCTATTTGTATAAGAAGTTTTTTGGTCCAATAAACGCATATGATTAATGAAGATCATAGAAGAATGTATAAGTTCCGTATAAGAACATCTATAAGCAATATCACATTATATAAGATCGAAGAAACACACAAGATGTTTCTTTTAACTTCTTAAATAATCTCATATTGTTCCTAGACTTTCTTATATGGTTCCCATATTTTCGATGTAATCTTATTTCAACATATGCTTTTATTGGACCAAGAAATTGATTATATAAATCATACCTTTACTAGGGTCGCACTCCGCACTTTCAGAATGTTGATACTCGTCGGATCTCCGGCGTAGGTGTGCTCGCCTGTCCTCCTGGTGACATCGGTGATCTCTCCATCGGTGGTGATTTTCACCTTGCAATGCTTTCTATCTCTACAGATTCAGTGCTCAGCGTCGGGGTCTGCCCGGCTACGCGTATACGAATACACTTCGTACAAAAGCATGGGATCACCACACTGGGTTTTAGTTATTTTCATCTTACGAGACGCGATCGTGCTATATGAAGCTGCGCACATTTCGCCCCTACATATATATACGTATTGGAAGCCACTTTATATGAAAAACCCCATTGGAAATTGGTTTCTTTACTAGAATCTCGGTAGATCTTGTACAATAGAGAACAGAAAAGTCGTCCCAAAAGACGAAACCTAGCTGCTACGCTTCCTAGAATCCTTATGTGGAGGTCTGCAAACCACAGGGTGACCCCTGTTCTCTCATTGTGCAGTAAGTTCGGACATAGCAAAGCTCCCGAAAAGGGTTAATAACAAAGGGATGTCCAAAATAAAGATAACACCGCAAAGCCGATCACAACCGGCCACTGCAAATAAACAAAAGGAGAGGCCAGATTTAAAACTGCGACAATTTTGATGCAACAACTTTTCAGGTTGAAGCCCCCCCCCCCCCCCCCCGGCCCCGCTCTTAAAAAAGTCTGTGACGAACTTTCCAATAACGAGAAGGTCACTGTGACCACTTCCTTTACTGCGGGTTTACCTAGAACGAGATGCCATCTTTGACCGGTTCACCTATGACCAGTTTTCCATCGACGACTTGGCTGTGAGGAGTGGGACTGTGCCCGCATTAAACCTTATTCAAATACCCCAAGACTGCAGATAACGACACACACACTCAGAAGTCTCAAACAAAGCTGAAATATTATTTTCCGAAACCTAGCTAAATAGAAAAAAAAAACGAAAAAAGGGAAGGGAGAACCCCAAAAACACCTCTTTCCACAATTGTACATTCCGACAGTTTGCAGGACAGTAACGGCCTCCGTGACATCTTCCACCTCTTTTAAGTTTGAACCCTGCCACACCCACCTGAAAACGAATAAAATGTTTTTCCCGGAAACTTGTAAACACTTTACGGGCAGCACTTAGACTTTGAAGAGTGCTGTCTTTGATTTGTCTACAAGTTTCCGGGAAGAAAAGTTGTTTTGTTCGTCTAGGGTCGGGGTGACAGGGCACAAAAGGTAAAAGAGGATCAAGATGATGTCGCGGAGGCCGTCACTCTCCTCCAAACTGTTCGGAATGTATACATTTGTGGAAAGAGGTGTTCTTGGGACTTTGCCTTCCCCTTTTCGTTCGTTTTTTTCCTATTTAACCAGGTTTTAGAAAATAAAATTTCAGCTGTGTTCGAGACTTTTTAGTGTACGCGTCGTACACTAAAAAATTTTAGGGATCATGCCTTAACTACAGTAAGTCTATACAGATACCAGAACTATATTAGGTGCTACTAACGTATAGAAAAAGCTTAAAACATTTTAGGAAGTTGTCTTAAAAGAGAGGGAAACAGACCGTTCTATTCTGATTGAAATTTGGCTGAGCTTTACATGCTGCACTATTTTCCAAAACTAACACACACAGGGTGCGGCATAAGAAGAAACAGATTTGGCATGCACCGCAAAATTAAAATTTCAGACGTATATACCGAAAATTAGGCACGCGAATGTAGTTTCGATGTCTATTTTCAGAGCTAATTCCGAACAAGGGAAATATTAAAAATATAGCAAAATCGGAGGACGGCTATTTTAGAGCGCAGCTCTTAGGCGCCCATTTCCGTGTTTCCCGGCGTCGGCGTAACTACACTAAATTTACCGAAAAATTTACGTCACCTGACCACAACACCAATATACCAATCTCACAAAGCGTTCAACGCATGCGTGACGCCGCCATAATTTTAGTTCACAGGAGGCGAACGGCAGTGTACGAGAGGGCTCCTGCTGTCTCGTGCTGTACATGCGCAGAGCTCCTGCGAGGTTGTCGCACTTGCAGAAAGACTAAAGTTTCCTCGATGCATTGCGGCAGCGGTGGCATAGTCAAACTGGCTGGTGAGATCGGTCTATTCAATTCCCAGCAAAATTTAGCGGGGAATTGAATTGCTGTTGAGGTCCGCATGACATCGATTTTCCCGCAAAATCTTGCGGAGAATCTGAATTTGTTCATAGATCACGCCACACCAAGTCATGTGACGTCATTTTCCCCTAAATTTAGCTGGAAAACTGACTTCCTGTTGAGGTCACGTGGCGTCAATTTTTCAGCTAAATGTAGTGGGGAAACTGTGCTAGAGGGGCTGGGTATGGAGGAGGAGGAGGAGAGGGTACGGAGGAGGAGGATGGTATGATACGCGGGAAGAGGAGGAGAGGAGAGGATGGTGCGGAGGAGAGGAGGAGGGGCATACTGTCCCTTCCGTACCCTCACCTCCTCCTCCTCAAGAGCAGCTGTCTAATTTTGTAGTTATAAAGATTGGTGAACGTCTCATTTTTTTTAAATTTTATATGCCAGGCTCTTTGTCGTTGGCACAGTGGTTCATGAGCGTGCTGCAAAGTGGCTTGCTGAAAGCAAAAACACTGAAAACCAATGGTAGAGACTGACAATTAACAAGATCATCGCGACAATTAAATCTTCTTACGAAATCTGTGAACAATGACCACCTGGGAACAAGCTCACAAAACAGTGTGCTGACGACGAACATTCGGTATATACGGTATAGAAAATGCACGGCCGCCGGTTTTGCTATATTCTTATGTTTCACCATCTCTTACTTATAGCGCTAACAAAATGAGACAAAATGTCTTTTGAGACTACATTCTCGTACCGAATTTCAAGTTTGTTTTGAATATGAACATTGCAAGGCGTGCCAAATGCACTAGCCACTACGGCCGCACCCCGTACGTTTTGACAGCAGTTAAGCTAGCTTCCGCTCTTAAGCAGAATGAGATCTTTCCTAGAATCAGTCAGCCATGAACCAAATGACTGCATTCTAGAGTACAGTACCTCACATCGAATGGGTGATTATTCAAATCGTAATCAACCCGCGTTTCATTAAAGCCTGATTAAATTTGCTTTTTTCTTTAAAGTTGCAAAGGATATCACAAAATAATCACCTGGAACCATGGGCACTAATAAATTATTGTGTTATATAATCAGTATACTTTATACATACAATGTGTACATTTTCCCTGTGGCGTGGTCTTAGCAGACATGTGCGCAACGCGTCAGAAGGAATGAGTTACTTCAACCTGGTTGCTTATTTCGATAACGGGTAACGTATATTGTTACTTTTTTTAGAAACGGAACGAGTAACGTACTTTGTTACTTGTAAGGCCAAGCAACGAGTAAGGGTATTTCGTTACTTTTGAGGAGTTATGCGTACAACACCGTTTAAACAGTCTCGCTTTAATTCTCGACTGAGTATGCGCCTATTGGGACAAAGGCAGATGGGCAACCAGTAAAAACAACTAAACAGTATGAAAGTATAGGAACGTTTATCGCAGAACACATCAGTCGAACTCTACAGCTGGGAGTCTCATTTACCCAGCGAACACAATCGAGTACTTTGTTTGATTCTTCTTAAAATCATGTACATATTGAATGTAAACCCGGAGGTTGTGAACACGAGAAGTTACATATCCCATTGTGAACTTCGAACTTTAGAAGCACAGAGAGGGAAAGGAGAGAGGGGAATCAAGGTTCACTAGCTCTTCCTGAAGCACAACGCTGCCGTTCCTTCGAGCTCCTCTTTAGAACGACACTTCAGCGTCGACGGAGATGTATTCTCAAGGAAGCGGAGAAACATAACCGATAAAACCTTTGAGAGGCAGCTACCGGCTAAGTGCAACGACCACCGAAAAGAAAAGAATAAACCATGAGAGAAAAACAGTTGTGCATTTGGCCGTCAAAGTTGCGAGAAAAGTAACTTGTTACTTTTGAGGTAACGTAACGCGTTCCTTTCAAGAATCAGTAACTAGTAACGTATTTAGTTACTTTTGACCTAGTAACAAGTAACGGTCTTTGGTTACTTCTTTGGGGTAACGTGTACATGTATGTGTCTAATTGTCCTGAGCTTTCGTATAATTTGCTTGATGGGCATAATATTAAGTAAAATCGCCTATAACTTTAAGTCTATACACCTTAAGTCCATACACAGTTTAGACTACGAGAGGATGACACCAATCAGACAGTTTCATAAACGCACCATTGAGGTGTTCGTCGTGTTTCCGTACGCGTTCTATCGCCCCTGAACCAATCATAAACAGAGAAGGCCCACTTGCGCTTTTGACGCTGCATCATTGGTCTCATTGGAACGTAGCGTCGGCTACGTCTGGACTTAACTTGAAACAAAGTACACTAAGTCAGAGAAGAATGCAGCAAACTATGCAGAATGCGTACTAATATATTTACTACTTTAGGATTACAAAAAGTGAGACATCGATGCTGCATTAACGCTGTTTAAAAACGTTCTTTGACATTCTTTATTTATTTATTTATTTCGTCACCATTTGATTAAAGCGCCTGCCTTCTAGCGCCTTATGAAGGGCTCTGCAACCGCGATTTTAAACGGAAATGGTAGCGGGTTTTGCATTTGAGCGAAAACAGCCGAATTGTCTTAATGTTACCTTCAGGATAACGAATATCAAATCAATATTTCATATTGATGCGCCAAGTAGCCTCAAGAGCACTTTCAATATGTCGCTGAAGACCCTCTTTCCAGGCCCGTTCGGTGGGAGGAAAAAATCGTAATGTATTATACGGAGATTACAACATTTCCCCTCGTTCCGCAAACCTTACCCGACCAGTCCAAAACTGTGCACGGGTTCCTTCACAAGTGGCACGCGGAAGGCAGTTGAAACCTCTAGGTATTACGTCACAATCAGCAGATGGCTATGTGGTTTTTCTTTCGTCTAATGCTACGTTCGTGTGAAACTCTTGTGATGTTCAAATTAGTCGGGCAAAATAGGTTAGAATTCACGTCTTACTAGTATTTTTTAAGAACCTCTTCAGCGTGTCTATAAGTAATACACTGCATGAAATACGTACCATACATATCATAAATGAATTATTCCTCCCGCCTTTTCGCGAAGTCTGACCCAAATTTCTCAACACCTTATGCTCCCTTATTTTATTTTGGTCTTCTCATTTAAAATATATGCAACTAATGACGGCAAAAAACAACAGTGCCCAAACAAGGATTCCGAATCCAATTAATTAAAAAAACCTACTTCGTACTTTCTATTAAACTAATGACAAAATGGCTATACAGGAAAACGTAAAGCAAAAAATATAGCGTATATATTTTTGTTCAAGGGACACATTCATTGCGGATTTTGTGTATACTGTTCTGCTCCTTTCGTTTGGACGCTCCGATTTTAATTGAGTTATCATTAGTAAACATTTGCACTTTTACTAAATATTACCTCTTTACTAGCTGGCGGAAACGCGCCGGCGAAAATTGCTTGGCACGGTGGACCTGCTGCAAGATCGTTCGTGACACCGTGGCGAGCTAGAAAGAAATGAGCTCGGTCGCATGTAAAGGATGGAGACTTCCTTGAACTTTTCATCTTGTTTCTAAATATAAAATTTAGAAAAAGAAAACAGAAAAAACGTTTATGCATAGTAACTACATCGGGACGCTAGCGGTTCGTCTATGTCTTCAACTCAAAGTATCATCTTGCTGAATATATTAATTTCAACGCGCCGACACAATCTAAAGGGGAACTTTTTTTTTAACTTTCAATGTTGTTTCTTTTAGTTTCATTTTTTTCACCATATGCATGTTGAAGAAAGTTATTATGTCATAATGACATTATACCTGAAGCCACTTATTCATTTTTACAAGAAAGTTTGAAAGAAATATTGTTGTGAACATTCCTTAGTTTGCTTGAGTTTTATTCACCACAATTTGAGGTTTCCATAACCTATACACGGAAAACATAATTGTCCTACTTTTATTTTTGATAATTGAAATTTTCATATTTCTTGTAATTATGTCTGCTTACAAGTTGTATGGTAAAAAACAATCATGTCATTTTATAGTCAAAACTAGCCATGATTATTTTTATTATTATTATTAGCTCAAACGAACAGAACAAAGCTTGCCCTTAGAAAAAGCGTTTATACACCCTAATGAAAGAAAGCGTATTGTGCGACATTACTTTATTCTTGTCTACTCCCATATTGTTATTGTAGATGTTCTACAATTAAATTAAATTTATTGCTTATTTCATACTTCGATGAATTTGTTCCTGTATTGTAAGACCGGGTATTTCAACCTGAAAAAAGTCATATAAATATATGATACCGTTGCATTAATTGTGATAATTTGTAATAAAAAGCACATTCATATTTAATAAGAAAATCATAATAACTCACAAAAGGAGGTATTACACAACAAGGCATATGTACAAAATGACAAAAAGATAAAGAATAATAAAACAAGGGTATAATACCACCATGTTAGACCTTTATTTTACCCTCTTTAATCCATTAATTGTGTAGTTAGGCGTGCATTTTATGTACCTTCATATTCATTCCGACTTTCAGTCAGAAATTCCAACGTTTTAGCGCGTAATATATGGGTGGTTTCTTTTCAACTCATTCGCGGATTTGGGGTCAAATTTTTAATACTGACGAGAAAAATATATGTTTTGGGGGGAACCCTTCTGTGACAGGTAGTGCAAACCTCAAGTTCGGGCGATTTTCGTTTCTCGAGTTATGTACATTTTAAGCAGCCGAGGCGCAAACTGTGTCATGTTTCACTCCTTTCAACTTGTTGTATTTTTTTGGTAGTGCAATGTAACTTTTTTCGGACACTCTCAGTATAGGAATTATTATGGCCAATAATTTTATCTTGAATATTTATCTTCACTTTTGTTATAAATATTGTCAAAATGTGCCCCTTTGATGATACCTGTCAAAGTTTGACCAGCTCTTCCAGTGAGACCTATTTGAGATGTCGTAACATATTTAGTATTTTCAGAAATCTAAGAGTATATTCTTTCTATTGATAACAAAGTTATTGTTGTGTTTAAAAGAGAAACGGCAGTGCAGTTTCGTAAAGCAAGGACTTATTCAAAATGTTTGCGAAGTGGAAGTCGTTTTTCTAAAACAAACAAAAAAACACATTTACTTTGCTGATTGTTTTTTTTTCTAACTAGCTATTACAGTGCTTTATAAAGTAATATAAATAGAAAATGTAATATTTTGTTTATATGGCAACTATAGAAGATTGAAATCTGATTTTGTTTCACTGTTTTGTCAGTAAATCAACTTACTCGCCAAAATACACTAACTCAAAATCAGCGTCTCCCAATTTTTCTAATAGATACCTGTGAACACACTTATTCTGTGATAAATATTTTTACGCAATTATTGATATACATTATATTTCAGAAAGTTCGCCAATATGACGTTTTTGGACGATATTTTTTAAAGTTTACCAGCTCTTGCGTGTGACCGATATGAGGTGTCTTAAAATATTTAGTATTTTCAGAAAGCCTAGAGTATACTCCTTCTAATGATAACAAATTTGATGTTGTGTGTAAATGAGAAAGGGAAGTATTTTCCTATGAAGCAAGAACTATTTCAAAAATTTTGCGAATTAGAGGTCGATTTTTTAAAAAGCCTACCTTTTATTTGGCTAATAGCTTCTTCTCTAGCTACCTAGTGCAGTGCTTTATAAACTAAAATAAACACAAAATGTAATGTTTTTGCTGTATGACGGCTATAAAAGCTTACATTTTGTTCTTTTGTTCACTTATCGCCCAGTAATACAATTGAATCACAAAAATACACTAACTCGCTCTTTGCGTCTTCTTTTATTATAGGAACTGCGCAAAACCATGTTTTTTTTTTTACACAAATGACATCGACCCAAAATCCGTGCCTGAGTTGATATCAAATCACCCATATGTTTTGCATTTAACCCTCCAGGGCAACCTCTCCGACCACCTTCATTTTTTGTCGGCTCTTGTATATAGTAAAGATGTAAAATAAAAATATAAATCGTTCGAGGTGCACCCGTGTTCTGTTTACTATGAGTTGGTGAAAAGTTCCAAATATAAGAGAGTAAAATTGTTATTAGAGCGGAGAGCAAAGCAATATTTTCGTTTTAATTTAAACACTTCCAGTTACTGCAGATTGTCAGAGTGAGCTTTGTTATAGTTCATTTTATATTTGGTACTCAAAGCGGGAATTTCTTCAAATCTCGTCGGGCGGCAGTCACTATTATATTTTCTTTCTCTCCTACTTAAAATTATACGGTCGAAAAAAAAGATCCTCGCACGAATTGCGGCGGACTTTCCTTGACGTTAACTTTGTCAGTACACAATTCTCGGTGCATCACTTTTCAACATCCCATCATCTCAAGAGCGTAGGTGCTGTCATAAGCTGGCACGCTCACCGAAGAAAAAGTCGTGACATTTAAAAATCCTAATACAGAATTTCATTCTCCCGACATCGTTTTTATGGTGTTCTTTCCGCAGCCTCTTTGCACGCATTGACCTAGGACGCCAAAGTTGGGCTCTTTAAAAAAAGCCTCAAGAAGAAACTGCATCGCTACAGGAAATATGAGAAGCTACGTTCCATAGATTCTTACATGCCTCAAACTGGTTGCCAGAACTGACGGAAACCAAACGCTGACGGTACGCCTGAGAGTTCGTACTGCGCCGTTCCGCGAACAAATATTTCTGGCGTAGGTTGGTCCTGAGTTGCACTCCCCGTTTCTTCCCTCTTTTACCATACGGGCGCGTATTTGTTCATGTATATATTTCTGCAACTTTTCTGGTTTTTGATATCTCTAAATCATACTGCATTTGACGTTTCGAATAAGGACTCAAATATGATTTATTTTATTTTACTTTATATCTCCTTCCAGTTCGGTGATTTGGCAGAGACTTTGACGATTGGTGTACTTTTCTAGGCCTTAGCTTTTTTATTTTTATTTAAACGTCGTATTAGTTTGTTCTTCAAAATGTATTTCTTTGGCGGTTTCCGACCGTTATTTAGGACTGAATTAAAATTGAATTGATGGCTTCTTTTTTTAATCAAAGGCTTCGCCGGATATTCTTGTACTGCTTTGTTTTTTCACGCTTTAGACGTTTTACGTGTTATAAATTAGCAAGCCAAATTAGACTTCAACATTTGCTTTTGCTCATTTTAGACAGCAAAAGTGTCTGTTTGAATAATTATGACATCTCAGAAAACTAATATTGTTGAAAAAATATACCTCTTCAAAACCGTGTCACTTCTGAGGATATGCTATATTAAATAGTGGTATACGGCGCAAAAAAGGAAAAAAAGGTTTAGATTAAGTTTTATACACCACACACATATACTGTATATAATATGTTTGCTCACTTTAAATTAGACGCATTGTTCAGGTAAATTAGAACCCAATGACAAATACAGTGCACCCGAGGTAGCAGAGCTATTTTGGCAAAACTTTTTTATCTGGAAATATAGAGATTTAATAAGGCTGACGAAGCCAAGGTAGATACGATCTGTAACTTATTTGTGCGGAGTCTCGAAATATGGACCCTAATTCACCATACAAGTGCCAACTTTACGCTTTACAGAAGAATGTTCGCTTGACATCTTTGGTCTTAAATTGCCAGACCAGCAGAATGTTCGCCAGAAGAACCAGTAGTAGAGACCGAAATAGGCTTTACTGCTAGTTCTTCCGGTTCATACGTTACATCTTTGGCTGACGTTTGGCACTTTGGCAGCTCCTTGGTGAGTCAAAGCAAAGCCGTAGAAACTCCAAAGAAAAGTACTGTGGCACCAATCAACGCCATGAAGCAAAACCTTATTACCTTCAAACTAGGCCCTATGATTACCAAGCTTGTGTCAAGTTAGGCGTATCTCTAACATTGTACTTGGGTAAAAATAAAATGATACCTTAATGATACTCGTCAAGCATGAAGGTTTTACGCACCATGGATATTTCTTTTTGTTTTGTTTAATTCATCTAAAGCCGTGCATTTATCCAAGATTATGTCATGTATATATGCGGCATCTTATTTAGATATCCAAATATTCTGAGGAGTTTTACATTACATTTTATTTAAGGCGTCCAGAGCCGACACAACCAAACCGAAGCAACGCAGCGGAAGTAAGAAATAACAAGAAATAACTCAAACAAATACGAAGATAATATTGTTTTTGTATTTTTATACGCATAGTGATCAAATGTGTCAATTATCATTAGTCCACGAGAGTAAAAAGCCAAAAATCATGCTAATTCTTACAAGGCTTCAGAAAAGCAG
>JAZHYW010018258.1:0-14375 GCA_037355805.1 Ixodes ricinus
GGATGGATGAAAACGTTTATTGGAAAAGAACTCCGATGACCGAAGTCATCGCAACGCGGTGACCTTGTGGTCTGGCGTCGTCTTTTGGGGAAATCGGGGAAGGGGGTTTAAATGCAGGAGGTCAGGCCGCCTGTAGAGATATACTCTAATAGTGATCTCAGCACCCGAGTCTTTCGTTGGGAATCGCCCGCCGGGTGCGTCCAATCCCGGAGATTGCTCGGCCGGTCGATTTGTTCCATCTTGCTGAAGATGAGGCACCTGTAAGTTTTGAGACCTTCGCAGTCCCAGAGTATGTGGTGCAAACTGGGGCGCGAATCCTCCTCCCTGCAAAGTTTGCACCGGGGGTCAGGTGGTACTGCGTAAGGGTGTTCTTTCTTGAGGGCATAAAGTTCGAATTTGTATTGGAGGTTAGGAGTCACCGCTCCGCCAGTGCGAATGCGCCGTAGCAGCACCATTTCTTTTCTTCGAAATGTGTCCTTCGGGATAGGGTGTTCCTCTGGGGACCAGGATCTTACTAGGAGGCGTTTCCTTGTTCGTTGGTCTAGGCGCAGTTCTTCAACGGGGTCGTATGTATCCTGGTCCTCATGAGGATTGTCGTTGCAATCGCTCGGTTGCGGGTGTGACGGGCTGACGTCCGAAGGCCGGGGCTGCAGGGACGGTTGCGTGAGGTTTCTCATCGCCTGCTGCGCGGCTTCGTGTGCAAGCTCGTTGCCGGGTATTCCCTCATGTCCGGGGACCCACCTGACGCTGATCCTGGCCCCCTTGTTCCGGTATAGTCGGATTGCAGAGTCAAAGATTGCTTTTATGGTGGGACTTGCAGAGTACTTGTGTTGTCTAAGTTCTCTAACCACTTCTTGAGAGTCTGTATAGAGAACTAGCTGCTGGTCAGTTCCTAAGTAGGGTGTAGCCCCTTCAATGGCCTGCAGGACAGCCTTGCATTCTGCATATTCTGGTGTGTGATGGCCTAGGGGAGTGCCTTGGGTCACTGTCCAGGATGCGTGTTTCTTGAGGTAGGTGACTGCAGTGGCCCAGCCTGTGGTGCCGAGGCTAGCGTCTGCGTAAGCCACCATGTTGTTAGGGGTTGTTAGTATCTGTGCTAGGTCTTTCTTGTGTTGTCTTGCGTAATGTTCCCGGCGTTTCTTGTGTCTATCTGCATCCATGTTCTTAGGTAGGGGTTTGGAGCCTTCTGTCACATCGATGAGTTCCCATGGAGGGGGTCTTTGGGGATTGGAGGATCTGCCTGGATTTGTACCCCCATGAATTTCGCAATCATCCTGCCTTCGTTCGTATGTTGTAGGCGAGAGGCTTGAGCGTCTCTCTGCTGCTGGATCAGGTCAGCGATATCCGGGATGAAGATACACTTGGCCAGCTCCTCTCTCTGGGTGTGTTTCGGGAGTCCAAGAATGGTTCTTCTTGCTTCATTTAGCAAGGTCTTGAGTCGGTTGTGATGTCGCCGGGTGAGGGGATAAAATCCCGCCGCATAAGTGATTTTTGAGACTAGCACTGACATGACCAACTTCTTTGCAGTCTTTTCCCCCGCGCCGCCCATCTTGGGTGAGATGCGCTTAACCAAATTGATGCCTTGTTTCCATTTTTTAATTGTTTCGGTGATCCAGGCTGTGGTGTTCTTTGGCGAGTATCCAAAGTTTACTCCTAAAATTTTTATGGAGTTTTCTCGTTGGATTGGGTTTCCGGCAAAGGTGAGCCCTAGGTTTTTGTTGTTCTGATTCCTTCCATATATTGTGTACTTTGTTTTTTCAGGTGAAGGGTACATTCCTACTTCGTTAAGATATGATTCGATGGTGTTGAGTCCTCTTTGCAGAGCTGCTGCTTGCAGTTCGGGGTTCCCTTCGTGTGTCCATATGGTCACATCGTCTGCGTACGCAGTGGCTTTGAGGTGGGGAATTTCATACAGTTTCCATAAGAGCGGTGCCATTACTATATTGAATAGAGTTGGGGATAGTACGGCTCCCTGCGGAACGCCAATGTTGTTTTCATGCGTGCGTCCTTCCCTGCCGTCTTTGCCACAACCAGCTCTAATCTTGTAGGTGCGTCCCGTGAGGAAGGATTTGACAAAGTCGAGTTGTTTTCCGCCAAGACCCTGTTGTTCCATCTTGTCTATTATGGACTCGTGGGGGACAGTATCGAAGGCCTTTTTGATATCTATGGATGCAATCACTCGCATTTGTTTCTTGGCTGGGTGCATGTCAACGACGTCTTTATAGATCATAGATAAGCTGTCATGAGTGCTGAGATTTGCCCTAAAACCTGTTTGCGTGGGATGGAAGATGCCTAGATTTTCTGCGTTGTATTGGATTCTGGCAAGCACCATACGTTCAAGGAGCTTACCCATGATTGATGTAAGCGAAATCGGTCGTACGTTTTTGGGGTCCCTCGCTGGTTTCCCTGGCTTGGGTATGGGAGTGACGAGGGAGAGCTTCCATTCTTCGGGCAGCTGCCCTGATTCCCATATATCGTTGAACCATTTTAGGATAACGAGTTTGGTTGTATGGGGTGCGTTTCTAAGCATTGAGACCGTAATGCCATCGTGGCCTGGTGCACTTTTGGTTCGGCAGTGGTGAATCGCAGCTCCAAGTTCCCACTCAGTAAAGGGGAGGTCTTGGGGTTTTTCCGATGGTCCTGCATGCTTGGGTAGGTATATCTCGGCTTTTGGTTTGGTGGTGGGTTGCGGGAAGAAAATTTCCCCCAGTTTGTCTAGGATGTCCTCTGTTGCTTCGTTCGAAAGAAGGGCTATTACTGGGATGGGGCTGACTCCCTTTCGTTTGCCCAGCATAGAGTTGAACGTTCTCCATACATCCCCAATGCTGGTGTTCTTGTCGAAGGTTTCGCAGTAATCCAACCATCGTTCGGTGGCTAGTTGTCATGAATATTTGTTGGCCTCCTCAGTTAGTCGGTTGACTTTGTCGAGATGTTTCTTTAGTTTTCCTTTACGGTACTTTTCAAGAGCTCTGGTTCTCTTGTCCCAAAGGGCCAGGAGGTGGTAGTCTGGTTCAGGTGTGTCATCTCTGACTTCCTTACTTCAGTGGCCAGGTGGGTGGCTGCCGTTAGCAGTGCGGTGATCTGGTGTGGCTGCAGGTCTTCCCTTTGCTCTTCTAGGTTCTCTCTAAACTTGTCCCAGATTATAGTTTGAGTGGGACGTTTGGGTTTGAGGTTGTTGCTTCCGATTGCCGCGTCAATAATTATCGGGAAGTGATCACTACCCCACGCATCCCGCATCGTGTCCCAGCTGAGCTTGCGGGCTGTGGCTGGGGTTGCTAAAGTGACGTCGATGATGGAGTCAGTTTGATTGCTTGCTGCAGCATGCCTCGTTGGTTTGGTAGTGTCGTTTACCAGTTCGAGTTTATTGTGCTCTATGATTTCAAGGAGTCTTCTGGTTTTCTGGTTAAGCTGGTTAATGTTCCAGTCTTCGAGTTTGGTGTTAAGGTCTCCACCCAGAATGAGGTAGTCATCCGGATATTCATTCTTTAAGTGGGTGATCCATTCAAAGTTCCATTGACGGCCAGGGCATGTATATGCTGACGCTACAACAAGTCGTCTCTTGGTTGCATGGAGAGCAATTCTTACTGCAGTAATCTCTTGGGAGTCTAAACACCACTGGGATGTATCCAGCTGAATGCATGGCAGGTTCTTGCTTACAAACAGGTTGACTTGTGCCCTGACTTCCCATTCCCCAGGTCTGATATGTGCAGTTGCGAGATTCTGTCGTTTAATGGAGGGATTTGAGAATTTCAAGTACCCTGATAGTTCGATGTCGTTTGTTCTAGTTTCTTGCAGCAGGAGGATATCAAACTTGTAATCTTTGATGTGCACGAGTAGTTCGGACTTGCGTCGTGGGAGGCTGCGACAATTCCATTGTAGGATTCGCAACGAGCCCGTCCGATCGTGGTTAGCAGACATGTTCGGGCATGGCCTGGCTTGTCGTAGGTGCTGGTCCAAGCTTCTGGAGGATTGTTTGCTGGAATTGCTGCATTTGTTGCTGTGTTTGTTGCATTTGTTGCTGCATCTGTTGTTGCGTTTGCTGCATTTGTTGGTTCATTTGTTGTTGGATCTGTTGTTGAAACTGGAGGAACATCTGTTGCCAGTTTATCTGATTCGTTGGTGCTGCTTGCTTTGGTGGAGTGGGCTCCCTGGTGGAGATTACTCGCTGTTCCTGCGAAGATTCTCGACGGGTTTGCTCCCGTTCTTGCTGATTCGCATCTTGGATTGCCTTGCGGGTCTCCATTGCTTCCTTGAGACGCCTGGCGATAGTTGCCTTGCGGGCTTCTCGTTTTTGTTTGTCCTCTTCGATCTTTCTCTCAAATTTAAGGAGATCTACTTTCATTTGTTTCAGGATTGCTGTGTCTGATTTGTCTTCGGCTTCCATGGCGTGGAGTTCCTTCTGCCAGGCCTTGATTTCGGCTTCGTCGTTAGCGTAGTAACCCTTGTTTCCATCTCTGCGGGCCATGTGCGCGTAGCTGGGGCCTCGGTGGTTGTTGCGTCGCAGAGATGGTGAACGGTGACGAGAATTGGTTCCTTCAAGTTTTTGACGCGACTGGCTTCTAGACTTTTCTTCAGCGGCGCGTGCTCCGTGGTAAGCGTCGTTCTTAGTTCTCTCGTTGTTTGAGAGAATGCCTGGTTGCTTCAGTGTCGGGTAGTCTTCCGGCGTTACCCTCGGCGGTTTCCGCGAGTTTGAGGTGCTTCCTCCTTTTCCCTTGCTTCCCCTGGCTCCTCCTCCTTGTGCTCTCGCTTGAAGTATCAAATTGACACGCTGGCGTGTGGGGCAGGTTGGGTCTGCGGCCAAGTGGGTTGATGCTTTGCAGTTGGTGCAATATTGCCGTTCGCACACGTGTCCTTCCAGGAAGATACAACCGCAATCCCTGCATCGGGGTTTGCGTGTGCACACATTTTCCTTGTGTCCGAGGCCTTGACACCTCTGGCACATCATGGTTGTTGGTTTGTAGAGTGTGACTCGTATGATGAGGCCATGATACACAATGCTTCTCGGTGGTCGTTTGCCCACGAACGTGACAAGGGCGAGGCCTCGACCGCCGAGAGGCCTAGCATGTATGATTTCGTGGGATCGGCTTGAAAGAGCTTCTTCTAGCTGTTTCGATGTCTCTTGCGGGTCTATTCCGTGTGCTACTCCTCTGCACGTGTCCCTTGGTGGCGTTTCGTGACCGACGACCTCAACTGCTTTCTCAGGCGCTTTGATCGACGTTACCTTGAGCAGTAGTGCAACGTGTTTTCGGTCTCGTACTGTTACGGTAATTGTGTTGGCTGCCTTGTTCACGCGGAATGTCGGTAGCTCTGTTTTCTGGCATGCGGCCAGGTTTAGGCCTAGTTTCGTTAGAATGTTTCTTTGTAGAGATGCTGCTGGAATGCTCGCGAGATCGTACGGTTCCTTCGAGTGGAAGACGACATTGAAGCGTTCCTCTAGTTCGTCGCTGTTTGGGTCCATAGCCGCGGCAGTAAGAAAATTGGAAAGATTCTTACTTGCCCTTTGCTTCTTCTTTCCATAATGGACTTCTTGCCACGTCTGCTCACAGTCATCGTTCGTATCTTCGGGCCCATTGCTCGTTTCGTAGGTGTCCATATTGGTTCCAGCTTGGAGCTCCGACAAGTCAGACAGGTTTGAGCATGTACTGGTTCCGCTGGGTTTTCTTGATCTCTTGCTAGAGACATTGTCGTCATCTTCATTCAGTGAAGCAACGTCGGTGGCAGCGCGTCGCCGGGTAGGTTTGGCGATAAGGTGTCGTGTAGTAGCCGGATTCATGTACCGGTGCTCAGCGAAAATACTCGCCCCAACGTTAGAGTTGGATTCAGAGAGGGTCTGGGTGATTACAGTTCCCTGCTGGGTTTCGGAGGTTGCGATAGCGGGCTGGGTTGGGACCAAGGCCGTGGGGCTTGGCGACGCCATGCCACGCTAAGCCCAACGTTGGGCTTACCGTTCGGCTGGCCTGCCGTTCTCAGATTTGAAGGTTTCGAAGAAAATTGGATTTCTTCGCAAGAAAACTCACTTGGCGTATCCCGTGATGTTCCGGAAAGTCAAGGAGCCATTTTCACATCACAAATGACTCCCAGAATTGGTGTATTGAAGCTTATTCAGCGGAGCTCGAAGAAATACGGCCGCTCGAGCGATTCTCTCTTCCCAATAGAGCCCCACAGTCAGCGTGCTACTTGTATTGAATACATTTTAATTGTTTTGGTTGTGCATATATGATTAGGAACGCCGCGGAACTTGGACGAGCCTAGATTTGACTGGTGCGGTTAACCTTCAAGTTTGTGTCGAAATGTGATGAAGTTCGATTTTTCTTCGTTCTTAACAGTGTGGTCTGACTTCATAACAAAAATATTATGTTAAAAATAATGTTGATCAGCGTTGACTGTAGACCAGCTTTAGGTAGTGCTCCCAAAGAAGACCTCGACAGGTATGATGGAAAGCTGGGACGCGGTACGAGAACTTGAAAAAAAAAGAAGAAATGTACAGGTCGCAGCTCATAATCGAGCCGAAGCTGACAGTTGTGCTGCCCAAACTCCGCTCTGGTTCGGAGCAACTGTGGGGTAACAGAACAAGCTCACTTTAGTCATTACCTTACCCCAAAACCTAATATAACTTTTGTCTACCTGGATTATGGAACGGGAAATCTTATTGGATTCTATCTGGATTTCAGGTTTTAAGAAATTATTCTTTGTCTGCAATCTGGATTTCAGGTTTACAGAAACAAATCCAGTTAGGATTTACAGTTCCATAATTCAGATTGCGAAAATATTGGGTTTTAGGGTAGGGATGACAACAGCCATTTCTAGTGGCGTGGGAATTTTTTTTTTTTTCCACAGCGACAGTTGTTATTGCGAACCTCTCCAGTAGGGTGCCTTCACTGTCCTTCATTAATAAAGCCTTCAGCCAAAGTAGCGCAAGGTTCGTCGATGCACGAGGCACGCGCAACGTGCAGCCCTTGGGAAGATCATGGCGGCACAGTGTGCAGCACTAAGCTGGATTTCAGACGCCATGAATTTCCCAGAAGTGGCGCGCGGCACGTGCCTCGAGCATTTGTGCAACAATGAATGGCGCCACTTTTCCCAGGATAGAGGCTTTATCTATTAAGGGTGATGCCACTCTTTGTAGTACCCGATGCCGACAGCACGCGCTCACGGGTAAAATACAAAGAAATCGACGAAAACAAAATGTCGCCATAGCACAGTCAGCGCCACAAACGCGTGCAGGGACACGCTCTTTCACGCGCTTCTGAACAAAAAATAAAAATAAAAGTGTGAGACAAAATGGCCAGATGTCTCCACCCTAAGCAAAGCGCACATGAAGGCACCCTACTCTCCAGGGAATAGACCGATCTCACCAAGCGTTCGGCGCGTGCGTGAAACCGCCATAACTTTAGTTCGGAGGAGGCAGAGCGTCAGCGCACGAGACAGCTTGTAGCCGTCCCGTGCTCCACACGCACAGACATAGCCTCCTCTATACGGAGAAAGCCTGGCACATCGACGGCGGAGCCATAGGGCGAGCGGCCGCAGAAAAAGGAGAGGAGAAGCGCGCGAAGCGGTGACCAATATGGTAGCGCAGAGCAGAAAGGGCAGAGATAGACTGCGAGCGCTTGGGTCATGAGCGGCCGCTCCCCGAACCACGTTTGTTTTTGTGTTTTCGTCACCGTCGTTTTCGTACTCCGGGAGAAACGGCTGCGGCGACGGCGGCGATTCGAAAGGGCGCTGGCAACAATGCACGATGCCGGCGGCGTCGGCAGAGTTGTCGGTGTGCCAGCGGAGTGCGCCGTCGTCGGACCATCGTGTCGTGCCGCGGAAGAACCAAACAGTTTTGACTGAGCAGTTTCGACGCCCAGGTGCTGAGGACCGTCATTTCAGTGGGAGTGTCCGATTAGCCACATTTGGAACGTCGCGTGTATGAGCTTCAACTGGACTACAGGCGCAACAATGTAAACAGTTCGTAAAGTAGTAGTAAAAATGTTTATTGTGGACGCTGCTACCGCTCGAGCCTCCGTTGAGTAAGCGACGAAGACTGATAAGGTATGCTAATTACAAAAGTGAACACGTAAATGACAGGTGCAGACATCTACACTGTGTGCATGTCTGTCCGTGTCCTTCACGTTTTATTTTTTCGTCCTTAGCACTAAAACGCGAGTTGCTCTCGTTTCTCACGGAAGCTAAAGTTGCGTATCATATTACTTGGTTTCACCTCATGTGCGAGCGAAACCAAAGCTAGAAGCGCGAGCCCAGCGCTTTTTGCGTTACTGCATCGCACGCACGCTCGAGCAAAGCAGCAATGCACAAAGCGTCGGTCTCGCGCTTCTATATTCGTTTAGTCCTATGTGGGAGCGAAGGCGAAGCTATAAGCATGAGAGGATAGCCCGAGGAAAATCATTAACTGGATAAGCGCGCGTGCAAAGCAGCGAACGTATGAGTGCTCGGCTCGCGCGCCTAGCACTGCCTTCGCTCGCACGTAAGATCAAACGAAGTATATCTTTGACTTCGTTCAAACCTAAGGTGAAACGAAGTATATGGCCCATGAATCGCCGAACGCTCCAAGCACCAGATACCGACCTTTCCGGGCAGTTCGTCGCACAACCTCCAACGCAAACGAAAGCGACGACCGACCGCTGCGGAGATGCGGACGCAGGGACGGCGAAGAAGAAGGGTTGACGTTGACTTTCTCTTCTCCGCGATTCCGAAAAAAAAAAAGAGAGAAAAAACAAAAAGACTGTTTCTGCGTTTGGCCGCTCGCTCTTGTGTGGCGCTAGCAGTCTAGCTTCCCTCCGCTCTTGATTCCCCGCCCCTCCTCTCCTACTTTCGGCGGCCACTTTTTTTCGCGACGTGCCAGGCTTTCTCCGTATAGAGGAGGCTATGGCACAGAGGTCCAGCGAGGTTGTCGCACGTGCAGGAAGACTAAAGTTCCCTCCTAACATTGAGCCAGCGGTGGCGTAGTCAAATAGACCTATTGCTAAATTACTCAAACATCAAGGAGAATGCATTGATTGGTTTTCCACGCTCCACACGCGCACGCCTTCCCCGTATAAAAGATCCAAAGTAAATAATCAAAATAAATCGTTCACGAATACGCGTGCAACATGCCATTTGTTTTAGGCGTTTGCTTTAGAAAAGATACTACTGCTGAGGCCAGCACGTGCGGCGCGTGGAACACCAATCCCGGCATTCTGCTTGATGCTTGGGTAATATAGCAATAGGTCTATTGGCTGGGGGGATCGGGCAAGTGCGTTGTCGTCCTTCGCGAAACCTCCCAGTGCTTCGAGCGCGCACGCGCAGTGAGAGGACGCGTCGAAAAGCACCGATCATGCACTGGAGGGCAGGCGTTCGAAAGAAGGAAGCAACGCGCACGTGCTGGAGACCAGGCGTTCGAAAGAGGCGCCCTTCCATTCCCGCTTTGACAGTGGCTGTAGTTGACCAAGGCGGAGCGCAAGTTCGTCTGCTTTTTGCACAGGGGTTGTAATGAAGCCAGAACGCCGAGCCTCTTATTGGCTGATTGAAAAAAAAATAGTGGGTAGACCTTAGGGTCTTTAGCATTCAGCTCTACCCACTATCCTTTCAATCAAAGCCAATCGAAGCTCGGCGTCGTTCTGACGTCACCGCTAATTCTGGCTCAAGAAGCAAACAACTCGCGCACCGCGTAGGCTGCACTGCATAGATCCAGTAGTGATGTCTGTGCAAAAAATGCGCGTGCCTCGTCTTCCAGGTGGTTTTGACCCAACACCCGGTCGTATTGGCGCATGCGCACCACCATCCGAGTGCACGAACTTGCAGGCCGTTTGACCAGACTTCGGAGAGTTGGTAGGGGTTTCGAAAAACGCGACAGTTAGTGACGGCCAACTGAGGAGGCTCGTCGTAGGCGGGGTGCGGATCGGGCGCGGCCGTCGGTGGAGTCGGGAGCGGAAGCGAAAACTGCGAAAATATGCCCAGAATTCTGCTCAGGGGCCCTTAGCTGGACACTCGGCGAAAAGGCCAGCGAGAAAACCGGCGATTATGATTGGCCGTCACCAAGGTCAAGTGCAGCGTTGGCCAATCACGGCCGCCATATTTCTCGCCGGCTTTTTCGCCAAGTGTCCAGATTAGGGCCCCAGGAGAAACGCGCAGAAACGACCACGACGACACAATAATAGCGAATGACGCGAACGCCGAGCTGCTCTCCATGTGACACACGTTACGCGATAACGGAAATGCACCCCGATTTTTTTCTTTCTGCGTAAGGTTAGCGCAGCTGATTCACTCTGACTACATTCATCGATAAATGAACTATCTGTGGAGAGAGTCGCGGCGCGAAGTGGTATAATTTTAATGGGCTACAGGGCAGCAGAGTTTGGCAGGCACCGATGTAGACAGTAGGTTCGTTCGATTTACTTACACCTCTTGCACCAGCTGCACTCGGTGCACACTGCCATATTTGATTTACTAGTGCGGCATAGCCTAAAAAAGGCTAAAAAGGTTCTTGAAAAAAAAAAAAGGAGTCTAGAGGTAAATTATACAGTATTCTTTATCCCGTGAACTTCAATATCACGTTCGTTTTCCTCGAAGATGTGTCTAAACTCGACAAAACACGAAAAACCTCCGACCAGTCGTTAGTGTCATAAAATGATCTTTCGGCCCCCAAGCCCACGTCGCCCGTGTGGGCAGCGCGTGCAGCTGACGTTTTGCTAAATTACCCAAGATCGAGGAGCGTGCGCGGGTTTCGTTACACTCACGGCCCGAACTGCATTCTGCAGCAGGTTCTAAAGTAGAAATCCAAAACAAATGGCAATTTGCACGCGCGTTCATTATCGCCTTAATTGATTGTTTACATTGAATATTTAATACAGATAAGGTGAACATGTTCCCAGCATTCTTCTTGATGCTTTGGTAATTTATACTCCGTTCACCTATAAGCAGAGACTATATGGCGTATTCACTGGCCGCCATATTTGAGGTCACTGTTTACAGCGCATGCTCAGAACGAGCTCACATTAATAGGCTGCCAAGACCGGCAATCTTGATGGTGCGCGGTGCACGTTGCAAAATAACTGTGGAAGCTAGCTATCAGCACGTGCCCAGCATTAGCGCACACGGATATGGCCGCCAGTGAATACACCCTATGACTCCATTTCACCTTATGATGTACTGCAGGAAAGGCTACAAGCGCGAGCTCCTTGCTCTGGGGCACATCTCGGCGGCACAAGCTCTCGTGCATTAAGGACAGCTGGCAACGCTATGAGTTCGCGCTTCTAGCCTTCGCTGCGGTACAACATTAGGTGAAACGGAGTATAGAAGCTCCGCATTCAGCGCAAGCTTTCTGGCCTTGCTAAAACAAATGTGAAGGCGCAGGCACGCGCAACCAATGTACTGCGGAAGCCATCGAGCTCCCTCTAAGCCACCGTGCTCTAAGCTTAAGGGTGTACGGAGTAGATAACAAAAGATCTATTGCAAGCCTGCCATGTATATTACCCCGCACTGACACAAGTCGTGGCGTCTTTCTCTGACCTTTTCGAAAATGGCAAGAGGGCGCGTGCATAGTTCTGACAGGAGCTGAAGATGCTCGAGAGCATAGCTTCCGAAAACCTATTTTTTGACGTAACGCTCCGTGAAGGAGGGGCTTCAGCAGTATTTTGAAATTATTTTTTGCTGCCTCCGCGCGCCAAATTGAAAGATAATCTCGATATTTCTTATCCTGGAGGCCAAATAAAGACGATTTAAGTGTTTTCCCTTAAATACAGATGCACTTCAGCTTTCCTTTAAGACACATACAATTATCGATAAATGCGTACAATGCCCAGCACATTTCTGCAACGCAATACACGTTTGGTTATTGGCGTAGGCTGATGCAGGTAAATCGAAAGATCCCAGTAATTTCTTGCACATTTTAGAAAACGCTGACCAATCTTTGCACAATATGAGAGCAAACATATAGGTTTTTATTTGTGGAGTTAGAAGTTAATGAAAAGGGTATAGTGGGTGAGTGTTGCACCCTACCACTTCCATCCAGCGTAAACACGTTTTTAAATTCCACGCATGGGCACTAACGTATCGAGATAACGCTATACGAGATAGCGACAAGTCCCTCCTCCCCGCCCTTCTCCTCTCACTCCTGTTGTGTGTTACCACGCGGTCCTCCGTGTTCTTCCTAACTCGCCTACCATGGCTGTGTTCGAAATCTTCCGAGTTACTCCTGCGGGTCATGTCAGGTGACAATCCAGATAGAACAGCCCTGGACGCGACTAGGTTTTCTAACGCCAAGGTACCAAACCATTACTCGAAAGTGAGGTCGAGTCAAATCCGCCATGTTTTTTTCTAACCGGAAGTGGAACGCTGGAACGGACCAATGGGAGAGCGCGTCGGCACATCAATCACTGTCTCCACTTAACAAAGCGCATGTCGAGGGACTTTAATGGGCACAACAGCTGAATGTTTGTCGATTGCATTACTGGAAATGTCTTTTGAATGCGTTTTTCTTTCGAAGTGTCTAGCGTTACGTCCGACGTAACCCAAGTTACGTCCAAATCTCCGCCTTCCCAAGGTTCACGGGGGAGAGAGAGGAGGGCGGTGGGGGAGGGTTAGGTATACGCGTTTCAGTGCTCCGTCCGGACGTAACGCTAGCCACAGCGTTTTTCTTTTGTTCCCCCTACATAATGCCTAACGGCGCACCAGGTATTTGTGCAAATAAAATAAATAAATAACCTTCTAACTAAGTTCAGTAGATATAGATTGGCCGTTGAATAGATATATGAGCGGCCTCGACTAACATCCTGCCCTCTTGATTACTTCCGTTATCCAAAGGGGTTCCTCGAAATCCAAGAGCACTGAAGGCGTTACACGTACCCTCACAAAAACTGAACCCTTGGAAGTGTCCAACTAAAGGGGCCATGAGACAATTTTTCTACGTTCGCTAAACACTACTCAGAATCATGCCCTAACGTTAATAACCAAATGAACTTGCTTTAGTTTTTTTTTCTATGCAATGGCAGTCGGCAAATAAATTCGAGCAAAAACGAGCATCGTTCGTCACCTCAACTTGGAGCCAGAACCAGCGGCCACGTGAACTGGTGCTTATTCAATGTTGACAATGTTAACCATGGCCACGCACTGGGGTCGGCAAAGTAGACAACGCGTGCTGATCTCGAGGCATTATTAAAGTTCGGCTATTCTCATCTCTGCAGTGGTTGGACACGAGCCACTACCCGAGTGTCTGCCGAGCCATTGAATGTTTCGAGCTGAAGACGAGTGCTCACGCAATTTCCCCGCGACCAAGAAGCTTCTGAAGCAGTGGCGGCTCGTGCGAGTACACTTGGACCAGACTTGTACCAGCACGCCACTGTAAAGTCATAAACATTCCAACTCGATATCGTTACACGACCCCGTTAAAGCATACCCTTCGCACACTCCACTTCTGAATAAATCAAACCCAGTCTTTATCGTTGTGATAAACTCGGGGAGTACATGAATGTGTCATATGTACACCGCATTTGTAACAACCCGAAGGTCTCAGGAACCAAGCATAGCGAATCATAACCCACGCATAATGTACGCATGACACTGTTTTTACTCCACGGGTATCGGAATCATCGAGACAAGTCGGACATTGCTTTCTGCTCGAAGCGTCTGATTGTATTCGAGTTCACGCCGAGCACTGCCGCAGCACTCGCGTCGAATACATTTGCACCTGAGTGGGCGTCAAACGCTGACAAAGCACTCCTCTCTAATGCATGCTCAATGTTCGTTCCATAAAAAGTATTGCGGACTTGGAGCAGATAGGAGGGCGACTAATTTTGAAAAAGGGTCTAATGACCCTGGCTATTTTGAGGTCGAATCTACAACAACAAAAAAAAAACATATGAGAAATGCCCATTCATAATGATGTAATCTTTGCTGAACATTCAGCCATAGTAGGTCTAGCCCTAGACTGCCACCGAACTTAGAGGCAAGCCGTTCCAATCAATTGACGCCCTTTCATCGCTTAATCACGCTCTCTGCGCGTGAGCATCGTCGTCGTGATCACATGGTGAATCCTAGGCGCATGGTTGGTCCAACGAGCACCTAGCTCGCTCCGGACTCTCAGCTGATTGACGAAAGGAGTGTGTTCCGCCATGGTCCAGCCATTGCGGTCCCGCGGAGTACTTCCTTCCTCCCCAAGAGGGCGCCGCCGGTTTAGGGATTACGCTTCAGAGCCTCGACTACTTTTAAGCACATCTACAAACCCGGAAGAGAAAGTCAAGGCCTCAACTATCCCAAACGACCGCGGACTACCGAAATGAATGGCGGTCAGGAAACGGCGCCGAGGGAACGCCCTTCACCCCCTCCACTTTAAGATGTTAGGTGCTAAGACGGAAAACATAAATAAATAGAGAAGTAATACAAATACATATACATAT
>JAZHYW010018259.1:0-20772 GCA_037355805.1 Ixodes ricinus
CCCGACTGGGGGCGCCTGCAGCGCCATCCAGTGGCTAGGAGAGAAAGCGGCTCGTCCGGGAGCCGACCTCGAAATCCCAATCGACCCCGCGGCGACACGACCATGTGATCGTGTCTGAGGCGAAGCAACTGCCTAGCCGCCTCGCGCGGTGGTTTGATGGGCGTCCCCGTGAATCCACGGTGCGCCATAGCGTGGAGAGGAGTATGCATGACTCGGGAAAGAGGCGGCGGCGGTGGAGAGGAGTATAAAGTGGGGCATACATCGTTGCGTTTGAAAATTGTTGGTCTACACTCGGTCTGTCGTTGGATGACGATCCGCCAAAACCTAGTCAGACATACCTGCCAACTCTCCCGAATCGTCCGGGAGCCTCCCGAATTTTGATCACATCTCCCGATTGTACGGACGCGACCTCAAATCTCCTGAAAAGTATCTGCCGTAGTTTTAATGCGAATAGCATTCTTTGGATACTTCACGCACTTTTCGCCTATGTATCTATCTATCTATCTATCTATCTATCTATCTATCTATCTGGCTATCTAACCTCTTACGCCGCGGGTCGATAAATAAATAAAAAAGACTGGCGCCGGCTGGGATTCGAACCGTTGACCCTTTGATCAGCAGGCAGACGCGCTAACCACAGAGCTATGAAGGCAGTCATTCAACGCACTTTAAACGGTTGTTTATATCTTACCATAGGATGCGCTTTACAGCGCTGTCACAGCTACCGGTGCGCGCGGCTCGCATGCACGAGGGCTCATTCCGTGCTCGTAGCTGAGCACGGCCGCTAGCTCACCCTCTCCCGCGCTCGGGAGAGGGTGATGTAGCGGCCGTGCTCAGCCTCATGAGAGCGGAATGAGCCCTCGTGCATGGAACGCGCGCGCACCGGTAGCTGTGACAGCGCTGTAAAGCGCGTCCTATGGTAACGATATAAACAACCATTAGAGTACCGTTGGTTGAGACTAGCTGAGACGCCAGAAAGTCTGGTCGGTACCATTTTGAGTGTTTGTGCGTATGGCGCGTGCTTTGCTCGCCTTCCTAAGTGACACAAACGCACGTGCTGGGCTGCGGAGATCGTGCGCAGGGCTGTGAAAGTGTCAACAAATTTAGAATCGCCTCAAGAGTGGGCTGGCGTATCTAGAGTGTGCCGGCCACCTGACGAACGCGCATAACTCCGCACCGTTTGATGCTATTCGCATTAACGTAGATAATCATTCCCAAAGGATGGGTTCTGCTGATTTTTTTTCTTCTTTATGATGCCTTATTGCTATAATCATCACGCGTGTGTCATTGCGAGTTACTCGAGAGTAGGTTTAGGTTACTCCGGCGGGTTACCACGTGACAACTCAGAGCAGTAGCGTAAAACGAGGGTAGATTTTCAAACGCCAAGGTACGAAACCTCTACTCCTGAAGTTAGAGCGCATTTTGGAACACGGCTTATATGACCATGGGTGCGCTAGGCTTCAGTTGGCTTTGTCAGGTCGTCGAGTGAGGTGCGGAACGCCGAACTACTCTTCGTGTTTCCCCGAGTTTAGTTGGAACCACTGATCTGTTGGAACGATCGATGGCACTTTCAAAAGCCAAGAAGAAGTACTTGCAAGTATTTCTGAGATCATACGCGACTGAGTTTCCGTGCTTTGTCGCTTCGCGGAAAGCTGACAAGTATGGATTCTGTACCATGTGCGCCTGTGATGTGTGAGCGTTTCGCACGGCGGCAAGCTTGACATCAAGATACACATCGCTTCACGAAAGCATCAGAACCATGCTCGTGCCGTAGAAGGGCAGGGCACCACCGGCAGTTTACTCCAAAACAACTGCGAAGACAGTGTGATTCGCGCAGAGTGCCTCTTACAAGGTTTCTTGTCAAACTAAAAAAAAAAAAATTATGTTTCAACCTTTCCCTTCTTCCCTCCCTGCGCGGCGGTCTCCCGAATTTTTATGTTGCTAGGTTGGCAGGTATGCATAGACAGCTTCGCTGTAAAAATTATTTACAATGTCCCGGCCGCTTCCAGATCGCACGGAAGACGGAAAATCGAGCCATACTTTAAGCAATTCCCGCTCTCTTTGAACTTGGCAGATGGCTGCCATCTTGGTCTTGTTTTGAGGCTGAGTTTTTTCTTCTTTTTGCCCCCCTTCAAAATAGTGTCCGCTGCATAGTTCTGGTGTGATCGGTGTTTCCCCGCCTCGCGATTGCAAAGCAGTGATTGGCCAAAGTGCCCGCTCAAGGGAATGCGCGACTGCTATTGGGTGCAACGTTTGTTCTCCTCCTGTTGCCATGGCTACCGCGCCACTGGGGCCTCGCCGCCTCACCTTGCATCGTCTGCTTGCTCCCGCGCTTTGTCAACTCCACTTTACTTTTCGCCATCTTTACGATCGTTTGCAGCCCTTTGTTTTTGTAGTTTTGCACACTTTGCCCGCATGTTTCATGACCTCATAAAATGCAGAGAATGTAGTACTAGATGGCGCACGCATTCGACGCAGGAAAGCAGTCCATGCGAGCTTCTTCACATGGCGACCATCAGAAGCAGCATCGGCGGCCCGCTTCTGCGCAGCGGGCCACTGATGCTCATCGCGTTGCTACTTGAGATTGTGATTCTTCTATATATGCCTTCAGCCATCCAAACCAAGCAAAAACAATAGCGGAACAAAAAGAAAGTGTGCAAGAACACTTCTAGCTGTTCCGCGGGGTAAATCCGTTTCACTTCAATCCGGACGATTTTTTTGTAAGCAGAACAAATTTTTATTTTGTTATCTCCATCGTTTTTTCTTTGCACGGATACACTACGACTTCGAGGTCGCTCGCAGAGGAAAAGCCGTAAAGAGAAATGTCTTTTCTCTCCTTCGTTTTACTTTGTCACGGGCGTCCTCCAACTGTAAGGTCCGCGGCCGTGTCATTCGGGTAGGATGAATGTCCGCGGATCGCGAAGTCAGCATTGGGGTATTTGAAGGGGTGGGCAATGGCTCGGTCTTTTCTTGGAAATCCATATTGGCCCAAAAAGTGGGGTGGGCGATGACTCTGGATATTACGGTATGTTCAGGACATTACAGGCTGGGAGTCTGGCAACCGGGAAAATGGTATGTTCTCTCTGCCATCCTGTGTTGCTCACGCATAACAAACCATGACCGTCTCTCAATAATATAACACGTCATGAGGTCATCATGAAGTCAGTTTGTTCTAGCTAGCTACAGGCTCTGCCCATTAGCCGGACTCTCTCGATGTAGACTGCTCTGGATCGTTTACAAGCAACATGTCACACACGATGCAATTGGACTGTCATCAGAATGGTGGTTGTGGGGGGTAGAAAAGTGCCGGTATGCTAGGGGCATACCTCACAAGTGACACTGTAGTCACTGACAAGCTCAGTGACTACAGGGTCAGGGAGGCCGGGCCTTTCAAAGACACGCCCTGCCACTTTCATTCTGTCAGTGACACAGCCAAGTCTGCGTGAGTGCATCGCCGAAATAGAGGAAGCGCGTGAAGTCTGTCGCCTTCGCCGACGACCTTTGCTGCCGCTGCGCGTGTCGCAGGGCCTGGACGTGATAGAGTCCACGAACCTCAAGTACTTCACCAAGGACATGACGGCAGAGTTCTATGCGCTCAAGGGCCTGTTCCTGAGCCAGATGGGTCGGTCGGAGGAGGCCAACAAGGCCCTGAGCGCGGCAGTGCAGATGCACGACACCCTGGTCAAGGCCTGGGCCCTCTGGGGGGACTACCTGGAGACCCTGTTTGCCCGGGACCGCTGGGAGGCCCGCCAGCTGCCCCTAGGGGTCAGTGCCTCTCACCTGCTTCCTCCACGCCTGCCGGCACCAAAACGAGCCCAAGGCACGCAAGTACCTCGCAAAGGTGGGCACGGCCTTTCTTTTACTGGCTACCCTTAGTTTGTTTCTTCTGGGCTCAGTTTCACTGCAGCCGGTGTGTTAACACAGAATGTGCTATAGGGACTGGTTTCCACGAGACAAGCATCGTGTGACGAAAGAGTGTGAGGATAAACCATCGCGCAGCTATTATGGTGTTATAAATGAATTATCATTAGTTAATGATAATTTAAGCCGAGGAGTGTAGGTATTCTGACACAGAAATTTAATCCAAGCCCTTTCAATTTGTGTCCCGATACTTTGCACCAGATGGATGACACTAACAAGAGCACTTAAAGCTCCTACATACGGGTAATTACAGTGTGTAGGCAATCGCATAACCTCACCAGGTAATCACACGACCTCATCACACAATCGCATAGTAACCTCGGGTGATGTGACGTCGTAGACTTTTATATAAGTGCAGCTGCGAGCTGCACGGCTTCCAATGTGTCAAGACAGCTCCCGCGATATGAGTAGATGGGGGCTGTTCTCGGGCATATCGCCAAAGCATGAAGCAGCAGGAGGAAGACAGCATCCCCTTGGCTCCAGGACAAATTTAAATGTGCCTACGGATAAGGCCAAGGAGGTGCATTATACGCAGTGTCTCCCAGGCTCGGAGAAGTTTATAATCACCCAGCATAAATAAACACTATAGGTAAAGTCGGGAAACCTTATTCGTGGGATTTGTTTATCCTACGGTCGGTGACAGGTTAACAGTTGAAGAGAAGCTCCTCCCACCTCTCCACTGAAGCGAATGCTGAAGAGGAGGTGACCTCCTCTTCAGCGTTCGCTCTGCTAAAGTGGAGAAAGGTGGGAGGAGCTTCCCTGAATTCCTAACCTGTCACTGACTGTAGTTATTGCCAAACGTAACCACCATATGCTCTATAGTAAGTTTTTTAATACCTCAGTCTGGGATTTTGTTTATTTAGGCTATTAGGTTCATTCTTTTACTGTTACAACTTCACATTACTCCATGTTCCAGCGCTTTCATACCGAACGCCATGATAACGCCTCTCTTGGCTCGTCCCTCTGCGCCCTAAGCACGCCTACTCCCGACTGACGACCGCGAGGCACGTCATGCCTTCTGCTCCTTTCCACTCGCATCCGGCGTACGAGATTGACCCCCTCGCTCGCTGCAGGTGCTGTGGCTGTTGACGTACGACGACGAGCGGGGCACCCTGGCGGAGGCGGCGGACAAGTACAATGCGGGGGTGCCGCCCATGCAGTGGCTGCCCTGGATCCCGCAGCTGCTCACTTGCCTGGTGCGCGCCGAGGGCCGGCTCCTGCTCAACCTGCTTGTGCAGATCGGGCGAGTCTACCCGCAGGCCGTCTACTTCCCCATACGCACCCTCTACCTCACCCTCAAGATTGAGCAGCGGGAGCGATGTGAGCCCCTTTTTCTGGCAACAGAGGGCAACCCTTCGTAATGCATGGGTTCTCAGAACTAGGTTTCTGGAATCCAGGGACCTTGTAGCACCCTTAAGAGTTCCCCGGGCTCCCAAATTCCCTCGGTCATTCCTGTCCCTCGGTGTTTAAAAGGGTTATGACATACCAAAAATAAAATATGAGGTAACTATACTGCTAGGACCAATTGTATGTCCCTATAATCCTGCTAAATTTGTTTTGAAATTGGCGCGATAGTTTCGTGGATAAATCGATTTGTATGCGGGTCCCTCGGATCTGCCCCATTTGAAAAGGCCGCCGTGGCTGGGAGGCTGGTGATATCACCAGCCTCTCGTGCAGCGTCCTCTTGCAGGCACTCACAGACTGGGCTTTCTTGACGTCTAGAGCTTCAGCTTCCTCGTTTACCATCCGCGTTTCGAGCATGTGGTCCGTGACAATTACGTCTACGGCATCGCTCGCCTTGTCAAAGTGTTCGACATTGATGGCAGCAGCGATGAGAGTGATTGCTATCCAGAGTCGTTGGAAGCTGTTCATTTTGACTGCAACCCGCTGGCGACCAGCTCCAGCGAGGGCGAGTTATGGACAAACTCGCCGTGGTCACCGTCGTCCAGGAATATCTCGCAGGCGCTTGCAGGGTGGAAGGTCATCGGGCCGGGGGCGAGAGCGAGAATAGCGTTCGGGTTGCCGAATTGCATGAGCGGTTTTGATCGTACCACGGCAAGGAGAGCTTGGGCGATCATGGGGGTACCTAGGATGAGAGTGTTCATGATCATGTGGTTCATGGACACCATGGTGTGACTAACTTAGGCAGTGTTGCCTGGTTGCCAGATGAAAATGATAAAAATTTGTAAATTAATTATTGCAATTACCATATTTACTCGCATAATAAACGCACTTGCGTAATAAGCGCACCCTCCCCAGACGGGCATCAATATTTTGACTTTTTTTTTCCTCCCGTAATCAACGCACCTCCAATTTTCGGATCCGCAAGTCTCGAATTGCATCCAATTCAGCAAGCCACCAAGCCAGTTTTCTTTTGCCGCCAAGCGGCCAAGCCAAGTCAAGCCAGGCCAGGCCGTTCACGTCACACTCACAGTGGCTCACGTTACGGCTGCAAATGCGTAGTTGCCGTAGTTACGGAAGTGATCAAACGTGAAACCGAGTGTCGCGCACGAGGAATTAGGGAGTTTCGTAGACCGTGTTTCCCCCTCCGCTAAGCCCTCCGCAACGAAGAAGTTGCTACTGCGCCTGCGCGCCGATAGCCTTGACTGTAGAGTTCTGGGTATAGTAGCGGGTTGCGGAGGGCGTTGCGGGATGCGAAATTCCCTATTGCCGAGCCCCGGATATTCTTCGCCTATCGGATGCATTGATGTCAACAAACAAGCCGTCGTCTGTGGCCCGCTTTCGGACAGTGAAATCGTGAAGTGGTTAGGCCTAATTTCACATACTCCGGGTAAAGGGGTGTCCAAACAGGATGCTACAAAACTCACGACTCCGGCAAATCGTGCGGCGCTCCGTTTCCGGCCGTTGGGGAAAAATTTCCCCTGTCAAATCTGCCGGGGGAAACTTCCCCCGTCAAATCTCCCCCTTGCTTCCTTCACGGCGGCCTTGCTCTGCTCATCACATGGGTCCAGAGAGTCACTCACACGCTCTGTTGGCTGTCGGTCAATCGCTCAAGGCCTCCCCGTTTTTCAAGTCCCGAAAACGGGAAAGGGAACGACACGAGGGTGAGGTACGCAAGGTCGTTGGCGAGGTCAGCCAGACGCAGGTGGCGTGTGACGTCAAAGAAAAGTGGAGGAGGCGAGGAGAAAGGTCGTGATGTTGGCTTGACCACAAGGATCGTCGGGCGACACGACTCCTGCAAAAATCGTAAAAATTGAAGCATCTGCTTTAATTTTTATGATTTGTCGGAGTCGTGCGTTTTGTAGTGTCCTGTTTGGACACCCCTTAAATGCGTTTATTTAATCCGCAGCAGAACGGCACAGCGAGATGGATGCACGTTGCGCTGTAGGCTGAGAGTGTCTGGTAGCCTCTCCGAGAGTGTCTGGTAGCCTCTCCGTAACACATGCAACATGTATTATAAGTAATACACTCAGGAAGTGCACATTTATATACCGTAGAATACCGTGCGTCTGCCCATTCCACATTAAGCGCCCATACCCAAATTTGTAAGATCTGAGAAAATATGCACAGTACATTTATTTGTAAATTTGATGACCGCTCATAAAGCGCCCATCCCCATTTTTTCGTGATTATCTCTAAATATTGAGTGGGCGCTTGTCCGGTATTTTACGGTAGTTACACCAATTCAGAGTTTTATGTCCAGCTTGTTTGTAAGCATGTTTTGAAAAGCTTTTCCTGTTTTCTTAGAATTCATTTGTTCGTCGCAGCACAAAGTTTTGCCCGTTGTATCTTTAGAAACTTGGATCTCAATACTTTTTTCAGGGTTTAATACCTCATAAATCAGAGAGCAACAAGCCTACTATTTCTGAGAAATGCTAATTACAAAATTTTCTAATCGGTAAAGACTTTAATGACTTATTTTTAATTATAACAAAAAAGTTTCAACTCGTGACAAACTTTTTTAGAATAATTCTAAAATAAAGCAATGGTTTTGTTGCACTTTTTGCTGTGTGTAGGACATTTGCTGACATACTTTGCATCATCTTTCTTGATAGAGGTATTGTAAAAAAAGTTGAACAGAAACATTTGTGATAATTTTTAGGTTTTCTTGAAAGCTATAATAGATAGGAAAATTGAGCTTATGTTTGTGTTTAGTGCAAGAACTTAAGAGTAGGCGTGAAAATTTAATATAAATTAGATCAGAAATTACAAAAAAATATTAAAAGACCAAAATCTCTCCTTTAGTACCATGGTAGTATCACTGAGCCATGCATTGACACGTAACTATGAGTTGTCACCCCCTGTTGTGCGCATAAAATTAAAGAAGTGCGTAGGATTCCTAACTTACTTTATTGCAACAACACCAAGAGGGGAAATGGTTGTCATTCGAGGTAGTTGGCTGACCCTCGAGGCCCAAACGCCGCAGAACTCCCACCGTGACTGACAGTAGTGGAAGTGTTTTTGTTGTCCTCATTAGGACGAAAGTGCCTCATCTGTCCAGCTTTAGGAACGGCTATCTCATAATCCAGTTCTCAACTGTACTCAAATTCAAATAAGATCACACGCTCCTAAAATCACTGCACCGTGAGCCCATACCGGGTGCCTTTTGACCTAAGGGAAGCGACTGAACTGTGGATGTTACCGGCGCACTCTTTTCTGGTACAGACAAAAGCAGCAGCGAATGGGGACCCGAGCAGGGCAAGCCAGGGTCTGTCCATGGGTCGGGACAAGGGGCCCAATCTGGGGAGGCCCCTCCCCAAACACCGGTCAAGGAGGGGCCACGGGTGAGCTACCAGCAATCTGGACCAAGCCCCATCCTGTCGACTGGGGTGCTGTCGAATTTGACGGTGTCACAGTCGTAAGAAAAAGAGAACCAGTCTAAACTGCCGCACTTGAGAATTTCTCGCTTCCAGCTTTCACACAGACAGTGCAGTAAGAAGAATCAGAATATTAGAAAATCTCTGGATTGTCCACTTTTGAATTTGGTGCCCATCAATAACAAAGTTTCTTATACTGATCAGAATATATATTTGTCATGCTTTGAAATAACTGAATGATCTTATTCGCTTAGTGACTGGAAAACGGAATTTAATGGGGCAAGGACCATTTAGAAATTGTGCTGTGACAGATTAAAAAAAATACTAGCATGCTGCCTTGAGGAGCCCCTCTGAGCAGGTACCGCGATCGTCGTCTTCTTGGATGACTGTGAAAATATTTTATGTGTGTGGCTCTCCTATTTGTTTTTTGTAAAGAGCCAGCCCTTTCTGGGATTTTGTTAATACAATTTTCATTAATTTGCTTGTGTTTAGTTGGTATGAATTCAAGGCAGAGGATAACAACTGGAGCTCTGCCTTCAGTGCACATATATGGTGCATTGACATCCTTTAAAACATTGAAAGCGCCCCAGTTTGATGCCACATTTCGGATAATTTGCAACTGCACACATCTTGTGTCGTTGCACTTGCTGACTCCCCTCAAGATAAGGGGCTACAGTTTGATTGGCTAACCGTGCGTGCAGGAGAAGGGGCGTCCCAGGGTGGCCAACCGGGCGGGAGTCCGGCCCGATCCGTGCAACGCCCTCCATGTGGCGCTGCAGCAAGATCATGCACATGCAGAGGGACCTGCACCCGACCGTGCTCTCCTCCCTGGAGGGCATCGTCGATCAGGTAGGCCGTTCCGGATCACGACCAGAAACCAGGGGGGCCCTTGGCCCATCGATTCCTGCACGAGAATGTCTGCTAACCCTCGGCGACTGGGGACTGCACGGGTAGCCGAGAATTCCGGGCTACACTACGTATCGAGAAGCTCGAAAAGCAAAAAGGTCAAATTAAACGATAAGTCGAATTAACCAAGGTAGAATTAACGCAAGTCGACTGTATACATTTGTACTATAAAAGTTTACTCCGAGGGAAGCTGTTGTAAATGGGTCACATTGTACTATACTGAAGGGATACTAAAGTAGTTGGGTAAGTTGCCTTTTTCTGGCAAATTGCTCAACCTACCTATGTGCCCTGTACGTCGTAAAAAAAAAAAATGATGACCACGTGTGGTTTTTTTAATTAAAAATGCATCCACACGTTGCAACGTTCTTTTTTAGAGCGCAGCTCTTAGGCGCCCGTTTCCGGCTTGAGTGGCATTGCCGTCGGCATAACCACGTGATGAGGATGACGTCATCGTCATCATCGTCACTGATGACGTCACACGTGTCGTCACTGGTGACGTCGCTGATGACGTCATCAGTGACGATGAGAATGACGCTAAATTCCTCGCTAACTTTAGCGGAAAAAATACGGAGGGGTCACGTGATTCTCTGAGGGGTCCTCAGAACCCCCTCAAAGGGTCCTGAGGGGGGTCACATGACCCTGGTGACGTCACATGAGGTCACGAGGGTCATGTGACCTCACGGTTACGCCCGACGCCGACGCCGCTCAGAGGGGAGTAGCAGGCAGGACGAGGAGGAGGGACAAGGGGTATACCCTCCACTCAGTACCCTTCCCTCCTCCTCCTCAAGACCTGTGCTTTAATTCGGCTTTACAGGTTGTTGTAAACGGCTTTCTTTTTTTTAGCTATAGCTCAGAAAAGAGGCTTTTCACTATATTTGGTTTCATTTTTAATAAGGAAAGAAAAAAGCCACATGTGAATTGTAATTTGTTATTTTTTAGGATGTTTAGAGTGCTTCAATTGCGTTATCTTCATGAAAAGAGAAACACAAATTCCACTTGTGGTAGGGTTGCCTTGCTGCATGCCCATCCGGGAGGAACAACACGAAGCCGGGATTTCCATAACGAGAAACTACATTTATTAGAGTAACAGGAATGGGTTGTTAGTATCAACGTAAAACATACCCTACCACACACTTTAGCACTAAGTGTCACTGGAGCTTCGCCTGAGCTGGGCCGTGTCTTCCCCACCTCGCAGATGGTGTGGTTCCGGGAGAACTGGTACGAGGAGGTCCTGCGGCAGTTGCGCCAGGGGCTGGCCAAGTGCCATGCGGTGGCCTTCGAGAACCGGGGCGCTGTGTCGGAGGCCACGGTGACCCCGCACACCCTCAACTTCCTCAAGAAGCTGGTGTCCACCTTTGGGGTGGGCATCGAGAATGTGTCCAGCGTGTCCACCACCTTCTCCAATGCCGCCTCCGAGTCCCTGGCCCGCAGGGCACAGGCCACTGCCCAGGACCCAGTCTTCCAGAAGATGAAGGGCCAGTTCACCACAGACTTTGACTTCAGGTAGGAACACACTCCTCTGCACTGTCCACCTCGTTTGTATTGTGCCAACAACTATCAAATGCTCCCCCCTCCAAAAAAAAAAATAGTTTTTTTTTTTTTTTTTTTTGCAAAAGTAAACAGCTTATTGTTGAACGTTCAGGTACTCTACTTCTAAATGTAGCGCTGGCAGTCCAAACTAGATTCCGAAGTTCGGAACTGACCGTTACCTTGTTCAAAAGTCACGAGTGATTTTTCAAAATTTTCAATGGGATTTGTAGTTGGCGGAGCCTCTAGAATACGTGGAGCTGAGTGGCGCTGATTACAGAAAACGCCCCATTTTCTCCTTGAAATTTTCAGAAAATCACTTGTAAACTTTGAATAAGATAACAGTTAAGAGCTACATTTGAGCAGAAACTAAGCATTCAATAGTGCGTCTTTCTTTTTTTTTTTTTTCGGTGAAAAGAAATCTGTAAATTTTGGGGGGAACAGGCTTGTACAGTTCTTTTTAGGGCAATAGTCCATGGACTATGCATGTTTAGAAGTTAAAATTTTACGCTGTGCAGACTATTTACAGTTGCGCACTGTACAAGGATTTGTTTTCTCTAGATTGTTAATTATGACGAGACTTGACAAATTGTGTGAATTACAGAGAGCGTTAATGATAATTTATTTATGATTCAGCTTCTTTGTGAGTTAATAAAGCAGGCACTTGTCAACATGTGCTGTGTATGACTAGTTTTTTATGTGCTGACTAAGCACCAGGTGTAGACTAGCTAAGAAAGAATTGTTTTTCAACCGAAATTTTCCCCTGCAGACTATACAGCGGGTGTGAACTACAGTCCAGAAAATAAGGTGTATTCTAACGTGATCGGTACTCCAAGTTGCCATGTCCGTACAACCTTAGTGTAGCGTAAGATTAGCAGGTACCGATGATAAAGTTGTTTGTTTGTTTTTGTTTCAGTGTCCCTGGTGCTATGAAGCTTCACAACCTGATCAACAAACTCAAGAAGTGGATCAAAATCTTGGAAGCCAAGACCAAGCTGCTGCCTAAGTAAGTTTAATAAGCACGCTTTGCCGGACTTTCCAAGATGAGCCCTTTGTGACTTGGTCACCATGTGTAGGAAAACGAAATACTGCCTTTGTTTACACTGGCAGGGGCACTAAATCTGTTTCCAATTAAAGCTGAACTAATTATCGGAGTCAGCTAGGCTGCTTTAGTACTATTCGTGCAGCTGTTACAGAGCCTGAACAGTATGTTACACGGGTTGTATGCAGCGAGCCACACAATGTTGCCTGCGACTAACAGCAAATTGTTTCAATGACAGGTCGCTGCTGATTGAGGAGAAATGCCGGTTCCTCAGCAACTTCTCTCAGCAGACAGCTGAAGTGGCCCTTCCAGGGGAGTTTCTCCTCCCAAAGGTGTGTTTTTAGAATATACTGCCCACCTACCTGTTTATTTAACACTCACGCATGCTGAGGGTGCCTCGATACTCCACCTACCATGCTCGGCTGCAGCAAAAATTCAATGCAATGGCAGCTGATCTCTGGAAATGTGCCTATAGAAACTGTCTGCAAAGAAGTGCTTTATAGACAGTTTATAGACAAAATTAAATTTTTACAGCTTATGATGCTTAATTTTTTCTTTATAAATCTGGTGTTAGATCTGATATAATTTGTTTTTTAGGTTCTCGTCTGCACGTTCTTGTCTGCACGTGAGGCTGGAAATACATTAACAAAAGCCTAGTAAAATAATATATTTCACTCCTTTTACACCATTGAGTGCAATGAACAAGAAAAATAATGTGTGTGATTCTTCATGTTAAAATAAAAAATGCAATTTCAAGGGGCTACCAAACTTTTCCTAAATTTTTGATAAAAAAATATATATATATCTATACATTCTAACCAAACCTAGATAATTGAATTGTACATATTCTAAAGTATATGCACGCCAAATTTGGTTGTGATTGGACAATATTAGGAACAAATTCTTATGCGCAAACTGTGAAGATGCCCCAAAATGACACGAGAAGAAAATTGACCGCATCTCCACGTGGTGAATGATGTTGATTGGGGCGGAGCTCTGGTGGTGCTTGTCTGCGTAGACGCTGAGCCGCAGCATGCGGAGCCTTTCGTTCGTTTTCATCCATGTCAGAAAGAGAATGTGTGGTATGGAACATGGTTATATACGCATTTGAGCATTTGACCGCAGCGCCCTCTCGTCTATAAACGTTCAGCCAATGCATGCAAAGTTTAACGCGATTATATACGCATTTGACCGCAGCGCCCTCTCCTGTATAGACGTTGAGCGGCTACATGCAACGTTTCATCCATGACATCCCCAGCTCTTGAGTTACTACCACATCTCAGAGCCTCCTACTCGTCCCGCAGTCGTGGCCGAGTGGTTAAGGCGATGGATTAGAAATCCATTGGGGTCTCCCCGCACAGATTCAAATCCTGTCGACTGCGCAAGCAAAAATTTTTTTTTCTTTTTTTTTTTTTCTTTTTTTGTTTTACACGAGCATGTGAGCACGTGCTCACGTGCTCGTGAGCTGGCAGCACAGGCACAGGACGCAGGAGCTAGGCTAGCCCCTAAGGAGCTTCACCCCTAAAACATGCTTGAATGTTACCACAGATGTGTAGCTACGCTCTTTCGCAGTGCAGAAAATATTATTGTGTTAATAAATTTCTGTGAGAAATTGAAAGTACAGAAGTCTGCAATGGAGAGCGGGCGGCGTCACAACTTGGAAGAGCTACGCAGAGAAAAATGGCTCAAATTCATACCGTCGTGGTTTGCCTAAAAGTCTTCAAATGCGTATTTGACTAATTCCGCAATCATAACCAGCACTAATTATTTTTATACATTAAATAAATATAAAGATTCAAAAGTAATAAAGCACCGTAAAACCCCAAATAAAATATTTTGCAAAATATTGCCATTTTTCGATTTGCACCTTTCTTTAATGGTAATGTTGCCCAAATGCCCTGCTTTTCCAGTGTTTTTCAGAAACACAGTTCAGAACTACAACAAGATGGGAAGGAATGCCTCTTCCCTATGCGGAGAGCAAGTCGTCTGCTTCTGCGCTGGGGTTGCGGTGACATCAGAACGACGCCGAGTTCTGATTGGCTTTTTGGACGGATAGTGTATAGGACCTCAATGCTAGATGCTTTGAGGTCTACCCACTATTTTTTAAATCAGCCAATAAGAGCCCGGCATTCTGACATCATCGCAACCGCTTTGCACGGAGCAGACAAATTTGCGCTCCGCATAGTTGTCCTCTGTTACTATTGTTGTTGGTGAGAATTAAAATTTAATAATGATAATGATAACCTTTATTGCGTCTGACCACATTTAAGGACTGACGTGGTTTTTACACACCGATTCCCAAAAGAATAAGGGATCACTGTCATAGTGCAACTAACAAATATCAAACATAACTTTTCTAAGGTAGGTTCGTTATAACGGTAGTAGTTTTTTGTAGGCACGTTAGTGTGCGCCTACCTGTCTCTATTACTATATTATAGTACAAGCAAACACGACAATGCAAGTGCCAGTTGTTCCGCTTTTTTGTCATCATTAGCAATCTATCGCCATTGACTCATTTTCTCTGTTGCCCGCAGAACAACCACTACTATGTGCGCATCGCTCCGCTTCATGCCTCGCGTGGAGATAGTGCAGAAGCACAACACCGCCGCACGCAGGCTCTACATACGGGGCCAGAACGGAAAGGTGAGTCGGCAGGGGTCCTCACTCTGAAGGAAGCATTGCATTGTGAAATGTCACGGCTTCTGACCCGTAACGTCGTGATTTCATTTGTCTTTGTGATCTCCATTTCACCTATATGCCTTGGTATTCGAATTTCGAATATTTAAATTTTCTAATGGCAGTTTCGAATAACGCGCTATTCAATATTTGTTTCGAAACAAACAGCGATGTTCCTACTTTTCGAAGTGTTGATCGCAGCAAGTTAGCCGTGTCGAGTGCACTTCTAACCAAGCACCTGTACCACGCGGGAAGGCAGTTCGCGTCTCCAGCTCGCTGCTCGCCCTCCCGCGGCAGAAACAGGAAGCGCTCTAGTGAGGGTCCCACGGTTCTCCTGCTCAACAGGCACGGCGGGGCTGTTCGCAATCATGGCTCGTGAAATGTCGTTGCCGAATGCAAACAACACTCTTTATTGTCCCAATGAGGTGCTACAGCTGGTATGAGATTGTACCTTACTAGAGAGCTTTAGTATGGTGTATAGAAGCAAACGCTGTGCGTTTGCATTAGTTGCATGCTCCACTCTGCGCTTGCGCGTCATTGCCATGCTCTAATCCAATACCGCAATTTTGGGCTCTGCACATGTGCAGTGTGGAACATGGAACGCTAACGCAAATACACAGTGCTTGCGTTCGCTTGTATATGCAATATTAAAACTCACTACAGTTGAACCTCGATCTAACAAAGTCGTCTTTTGAGCCGAAAATTTCGTTAAATCGCGAGTTTCGTTAGACCGAGGTTTTGGTTTTTTAGCATTACAAGTGGTCTGCTAGGCTCCCAAAACTCCCCAATTGCCTCACATCTAGCAAGTGAGCGTTTACAAATAAGATTCCAGTACAAAATGTGGCGGTAATAGAAGAATGCAGTTCATCGACCCGCATTTTGTACGGTTATGGGAGCAGTGCCTAGCACCGTAGGAGAGCGTGCAGTCGGGAAAGCAAAACGAAACCAATACATCCACCGCGGAGCGGACCGTTCGTAACTGCCGACAGATGGCGCCACGTGGGAAAACAAAACTTGTCACTATCATCATCATCGTTTTCAACTTTCTAGCGCCTGTAACTGCCGACAGATGGTGCCACGTATACGACCATCATCGGTCTCGTTCATTTATGTCCGCGCGGTGCGAGTGGCAGCTAACGTTACGTCACCGAAAGTGAGACGCGACTCTTTCAGAAAGTCAATAAAGCGAACCGTTCGTCAGCTCTCGTACACTGGTATGTTATGACTACTGTGCGCATGTCGGTGAACCAAGTAAACAGGGCCTTTTCGACGTCGACGTACGCAGCAGTCTTCAGGTTCTTTTTTGCTGTACTTGAACCACTGGCACTTACGGTGGCTATGATGCTATCTTTTAATTTCAAGATTGTCGAAAGTGAACTCTGCGAAATGCCGTACCTCTCGGCAACAGTCTTTTTTTTTCTCCATTCGTCACTTGGCGATTATTTTCGCCTTGATGTCGAGAGCTAGAACTTTTCTTTTGCGCGGTAGGCCACTCATTGTTCCGGGAAGACCACACTCGATGCACGGAACGATATTTGTTGTTCGTTAGGCGTAGGTGCACGTAATGGCGGACTTTTTTCCCACGAGAGGCAGAGGCTACTCGTCATCATCATCACCACCACCACCGGTGTGTACTTTTTTTTATTTTGTGAAAAAGATAATGTCTGCACATTTTTATGTTAGTTTTCGACAATAAAGTTTGTTTCTGATAATTCTTTTTCTCGCGGAAGCCGCCGATGTGTGCAAATGCGATTTCCAAGGACTTCGTTAAATCGAAACTTCGGCGCAAAAGTACTTCGCTAAATCGAGAGATAAAATGCACTGTCTTCAATGAATGCAAAATAGGGAGACATAAAAAAATTCGTTAAATCGCGATTTTCGTTAGATCGGGGTTCGTTAGATCGAGGTTCAACTGTACTGTTTTACCGATTTCCAACGCCAACGAAACATGCTGCAGTGAGCAGATGTGCAAGCGGGTAGGCGTTCCTTCAAATTGGAAAGGCTATAATTGGCAAAATGACAGCATGTAAAAATTTACGAAATCAAAAGTTCTGGAAAGATTGGTATATAAAAAAAAAATAATGTTAAGAATAAAATCCTTTTTTTTTGGGGGGGGGGGGGGGGGGGGGGGGGGAGAGGGGAGAGGGGAGGGGAGGGAGGGGGGAGGCATTTGGTCCGGAAGGATTGGCGGCCCCTTGGGAAGTTTCGCCGATCGTCAAAAGTCGCGACTTGGATAGTACCCTATGTGTTACACACTATTAATGTAATTTTACATGTATTTTTCAGATTACCTAGAATGTTTCAATTGATTTTTGACGATTTTACTACCTATTTTTGTTTTATATCTTGTTAATTAAAAACGCTGAAATTGGCACCAGGGATAATAATTTACACACTTTTGCTTGCCATACTTGTCTGCGCTTTTGAAATTAGATCATAAGCAGCAAGTTATATGAGAGCTTGAAAAACTGTGTAATAAAATATTTTAATTGTATTAATATTATTATTAATACAAATTGCGGCAATGTAGGCTCCCAGTAAACTCCGCAATCACAAAAGTATGCCATTTAACCATAACATTTCTAGAAAGGTCTCATTTCTTTTTTAGCATATGAAAAACTTTGACGTCATTATCAAGATAGACACAGTCAAACACTGGATGTAACATACAGTAATATGCATCATGCATTGCTTTAAGGAGACATACACACTTCTGCTGTCTGATTGGGATTCCATCTTTGGGTTTTTGTAGTGAGAACAGCGTTTCTCAATTTATACGTTTTGTGAACATATTCTAAACTCAACGCCCATGGCGATATTTTGTAAAATTTAGATTGATTCTGTTATTCTTGTGCTGGGAATAATGTTAAAGCAATTAGTCATCTAAATACCCCAAAACCCATTAAAAGGCCCGCAGTTCATCATTTCACATGACAATTATCTGAGTGAGAAAACGCAGCGAGAACGCACAAATATCAGCACTGATATTTTCAACTACTATAATATTCTATTTTTAGCTCTAAGTGGAATGAAAGACCCTGTCTTTAAAGGCACACTGAAATCTCCAAAATATTCTGAAGTGCCTGGATGAAACACGTATGTCACAAAATGAAGTTTCTGCGAACAACTTTGTTAGCTCAATAATTACGCTGTGAGACACATCTTGGCTTAGGAAAGAAAAATAGAGGTTTTGATTTCGTTCCAGAATTAAAACGTGCCTCCTAGCATAAATATTATGCTAAATACTGTTTTCGTTTTCAGGATAAAGCGGTGATTTGCTATCATAACACCCTAATAATTTGTGTCACTCAGTGAAGCCAGCACAGTAGACAGGCTCAAAAACTGGTATACCGGCACGCATCTCCGACCCTCACTATAAGCGCCATTTTGGAAGACGAGTGGCGCCACCTCTAGTGAAATGGAGTCGCGAATCCGCGGTGTATTGCTTTCCCGCAATGTGCAGGTGCTCGGTTAGAAGCGCACTCAACGGTGCTAACCCACCGTAATTACGCAGAAATATTCATGCTCTTTTTTTTTTTTTTTGTGAGATCTGAAATTGGGGAAAGAGTATTTGCATATAGCAGGCAAATTGATAAACCCGATCAATGGAGATAGCTGTGACAAATTTGTTCTCCACATGCCACAGTTTGTAAATATAGTGCATATTAAAATTAACTCAGTGTAGAAGTGGACAAGTGGAAGATGTACAGTTCAGCTGAATTTTTGTTTAAGAATGGTGTGCAGTAGTGAAAAGACTTGAAAAAAATATTCTACTCGAAAATATTCAGCCAAAGCCACTATTCGCTTTGAACTCGCTTCGAACTCAAAATTCCCTATTTGCACATGCCTAGATGTTTTTACAGCAGAGCTGTTAAGGGCTATAGTTTCCCCAGGATCGTGTCCCCGGCAAAGAAATGTCGACACAAAACTCTAGTTGCCGCCGTCGCTCATAGATGGCGGTAGCTGTCCAGAGTGTTGTGTTTGCCGGTTGTCCGCTTGCCGCCGTCGCTCATGGATGGCGGCAACCCTTCGAGCCTTTCCACTCTGGCTTGCAGACTTGCGGCCGGCCATTACTTCATTCCCACCATAGTACAGCTTCGCTGGTCTTCCTTCTTCACCAAAGTGGAAAGGATAAAAGTTTTAATCTTGCCGCCTACGTGGAGATGCGATGTGGCAGTTCTAAGCTGTAAAAATACGGTCAAGTTTATAATAGGGCAGCCATCTTTATTTCTTTATTTGTTCTGAAGCTCACACAGCAGGACTTTTCTATCGTTAGGTATGTTTTAGCAAACAATATCTTTATTACATCGGGGGGCATCGCTACATATAGTAGACCCTTTTTCCATGTGCCAGGTTTGAGCAAAAATAACTGATCCTCTTGAATTAAAAAGCGCAAAGGACAAACATGGACATGAAGTAGACAGAACAGCGCTATTTAGCGCTGTCCTGTTTACTTCATGTCCGCGTCTGCCCTTTGCACTTTTTATTTCAATATGTTAAACCAACTAGCCCGCCTTAATATTTTAACTGATCTTCCGTTACCCTACCCAGATGCCGAGACACTGAAATTAGTAATGACAAAATCACATAATGTCTGTGCTGGTGACGAGAACACTGAGGTGTCTAAAAGGTCAGTAACCTGCCCCACAACCACAGTGATGAAGTGAAGCGAAAATAATGAAAGAGAAAGAAGTGAAGGTCAGTTATGGCTGCACCCAAACACAGCTGCTGAAAAGTGTCTTCCTTAATATCACGAGTCATCGCCCATCCATTCTGATCACCCTTCCCTACAACAAATACCTCAATGCAGATTCCGCGATCCGTGAACATGCATCCTACCGAATGATGCGGCCACGGACCTTACAGTTGGAGGACGTCCGTGACAAAGTAAAACGAAGGAGGGAAAGACACTCCCTTTTGTTTACGCATTTCCTCCTTGATTTCCACGACCCCAAAGTCGTAGTACATGCGCGCGAAAGGAAAACGATGGAGATAACAGAGTGAAACTTTGTTTTTCTTACAAAATAGTTTGTTCTGACAAAAAAACAAAGTCGGAAAGCTAACACAGGCAGTAACTGATTCAGGAGTCACTAGGTCAGCGAACGCCCCATATCGTGGAATACAGTCGAATCTCGTTAATTCGAACACTCTTAATTCAAACCTTCGGTTTATTCGAACTGACGCTGTGGTCCGGACTACACTATATGTATTTCAATGGGCGAAAACGCCCGGTAATTCGGAACGCTTAAACGCCCGCGCCGGTTAATTCGAACATCCTGCGCCGCCGAGCATGCCTTCAGGAGCGGGCTAACTTAGGCTAACTCACGCAGGCAGCACCTCCAGCGTCTCCAGCTCCAAACAACCATGACAATCGATCACGTGGTGACCTTGAATGCTGCGATGAGTGGTGTGGTGCGGTGCTCTCTTGCACGGTGACGGTGCTGCGCAGCTGCTCTTTGGCACGTTTTCGGTGGGAGTGCGACAGTTCCGTTTCTTGCCTTGCACTCGCGCGTTGCTGCGGTTCGACGTGTTTTTGCTGGGCGCGCGACTGACGTTTGCTGCGCCGCTGCTCTTCGGCGTGTGTTTCGGCGGAGTGTGACAGTTCCGTTTCTCGCCTTGCACTCCGACGTGTTTTCAGTGGGCGCGCGACTGGAGTTCGCTCTACCGCTGCTCTTTGGCGTGTGGGCGCGGGAAGTGCGACAGTTCCGTTGCTTGCCGCTGCTCTCCGGCGTGTTTTCGGCGGGCGCGCGACTGGAGTTCGTGCCTCTACCGCTGCTCTTTGGCGTGTCTTCGGCGGAAGCGCGACAGTTCTGTTTGCTGCCTTGCGCTCCGACGTGCTTTTCGGTGGGCGCGCGACTGAAGTTTGCCTTTGCGCTTCGCCGCTCTTCGGCGTGTTTTCGGCGGAAGTGCGACAGTTCCGTT
>JAZHYW010018261.1:0-11925 GCA_037355805.1 Ixodes ricinus
GGAGAAAGGTAGCTCCCTTCTACTGACGCGCCCCCAACCGGACACGAGAAGAAGGGAGGAACGAGACGTTTTCCTCCTTCTCCAGGTAGATGGGAGAAAGCTTTCGCCCTCCACACTCATCTTCTTTCGGTTTGTTTTTCGAGCACGTCGCGCACGTTGTTAAATAAATGTTGTTGAGTTGATCGAGCTTCATCGGCAGCGAAGACCGCCTGTAATTCCGAGTTCTAGTCCAAACGTTGGCTAGAACTATTTTCGGTTTGCATTGACGTTTTAACACTATTTTTCTCAAACGAACAAACGAAGCCGCTATAAACAGCGAAGTTCCGGAGCAGTGCCAGCAGCGCTACGATACTGGGTAAGATGGCCGATGGCGTGTCTGGATTGCGGGACCTACGCGGAACTGTATCGACGTTTTCGACGTTATGGAAATCGCAGGAACTGCATCCAAGGCAAGCAGGTTTTCCTGCCGGCTGCCTGGGTGCCTTCCGTGCTGAGTTCGGTTCTGTTTTCCCGTGCCGAGTGCCAACCGGCGTTCAAAGTGGTTCTGTATTTCTGCGTGTCAGCAACATAGCAGCTAACATCGTGATGGCAGTGTTGTGCGTAGTGAACAGAAGTCAGGAATTATCGCCGATGTGACCGTGTGTTCGTGTATCGGTGGTGTAACAACAAGATGAGATGCCGTAAACTGTCGGGCATTGATGCCGCTAGTCGGGCCGTGATCGGACTTGACATTCCGAGCTTTACATTAAAGCGTTTAAGACCACTTGATAAATTAGGTGCAGTTGATCGACGTGTGGATAATCATGTTGGAACGCTGGTCTGAACGATAAGCTCCTATCGTACAGTGGCCAATGTGACTGTCGGTTCCCGAGAGCGATTGCGCTCTGGGAAAAGACTGAACAGTACCAAATAATGACGGTAAGTACGTATATTTACAATGAAATTTTAGCATTAAAAAAACAGGTAATATCGAAAGAAAAGCTATGCTTTATTTTTCTGTTTCAATATACTACGGTTCCTGCAGAAACTGCCCTCCAAGTGGCGCGCTGGGACGAGCGCAAGAGCGTTTTCGAGCTTCGCCACGGCGTAGCTCCGTACACTTAACAGCTGCCGCAAGTCGCGGCTTTGACTGCATTCAAGTTGATCAGCGATCTCTCTGCCCGTGAAGCATCACTTCCAGCTGAGTGAATATCCGGTCTACACAGATTAATTCGAGACGGCAATTGCAGCCGTGCGCGAAACAACACAAATAGAAAAACAAACACTACAATAGAAATACTGGCTAGGAAGTGCCGTGTGGGGAAACAAACCCATGGCTTGGAACCGCATGGGAGCGGCTCAATTTATTGGCTTTCAAATAATTACGGCATGATCGAGCGTTTTCTTTTAATAAGAGGTTCCATCCCCTGAGCCATTAAAGACACTCTCAGATGTATGACATTGCTGGAAAAAAAATCAACATGCTGGGAATATTTTTTATTGCTTAGGAGTCACCGAGAAATTTCGTACGTTCAAAACAACCCGTATAAAAGACGGAAACGCAGAGCTCGGAAGTAGTGATCGGGTTAGTGTGCTGTTGTATCGATATTTGTATGTGCAATGTATGTGTATGCGCCTGATGTATGTTCAGCTGATGCCTTGTTACCGTAGTACGCGTAATGTGTCTATCTGTGTGTAATAGAGGTCCTGAAACGCAATGGTGGCGTGAGACACTAAATTTGTTTTGTAGAACATGAATTGGGCGGAAACTAGCGCCACCTAGCCTAACTACTTGCGATCACTCTGCTTGACCCTGCCATCTGGTGGCAAGCGATTTAACCCTCCTTTTACGCTTCGCGGCTACGCCATACTGTCGTGTTACCGTGCTGAAACGAGGCCAAGAGGCTGCTTCGGATTTGCTTTTTTGAGAGCGGCTTTTGGTTTGCGGGCGAATGGTTTACCACTCCTCCGTGATGTGCGGTTGACGCAACGGTTGACGCAACGGTTGACGAGAAGAATTGTGGGTCGAATAGTAATGGTAAGACAAAGTGCGCGAACTGGGTGCCGGTTGTCTCCGTTTAACATTGCAGTGCTGGCGATGAGACGCCTGAGTTACTGCGTGCTTTCGAGCGCAAGTTTCTTTGCCTGCAGGTGGAAGCCGGCTTCGGAAATAAATACAGTTCGCGGAAAGCTCGTGTTACATTTTTATTTGCTGCTTCTCTCGCTCCGTACAATAGACTTTGTGTTCTCGTTAAGCCTTATTGAGCTCGATTTGCTCGATTCGTGGCCGCCATAATGAGATTCAGGCAACGGAGGAACTTTTGCTCCCCTGCTTCAGGGACGAAAGTTTCTCCTTTCACGTAGGACATAATGATGTCAAGAGCGTTCCTCCGCTTTAGGGAGGACTAACGCGACCCTTTTATGCTAAGAGTGTACCCTCCAAGGAGAAGTAGGGGTTTTGGAGGCGCTGCTCAGTGGTCCATCCATTATGGCGTGCTACACGTTCGTAGTGCAGAAGCCAGTCCTCCACGTCTTCGTGGGTCTCGGCATGGAAGGTCGTCGGGGTTCGCTGGGCAACGGGCAGGTAGATGACGGCGGCAGCGGTCGGGGTCTGCGATTGCTGGTAGTCCATGGTCGGCCTCGTTGGCTGATTGGTCCTGAGCGGCAGGAGTCCGAATTCCGGGTGTAGGCCTTGGGTGCGACGACTGAAGCGGATCTGGGTGGTGCCTTCGTTGGTTCTTCGCGGGCTTGGCGTCGGACTTGCACTGCGGGCCCTCGGAGGGGTACGCGGCAGGAGCATGCGTTATCCCGCACCTCCACCAAAAGTGTCACGAATGACAAGTGATGAGGCGGCGAATCGCTGAGTAAACTGAACGTTTAATGGGGCGAACTTGTGCCCATAAATAAAAGGGAAAAGAAAGATAACAACACAGCGTCGCGGGCTTCGAAGGCGGCGAAGCAGCAAGATCGAACGCTGAGGCGAAACTGGCCCTGGCTCGCTCGCGAAGCCCCTTATGTACAAGTGTGAGCTTCTGGAATAATCGGCGCAGAAAGTTTGACGCGTAGAGGCATCCGTACCTCGAAGAAGCACCAGGATTCTCGAATTTGCCAGAACACCAAGATCAGGGGTAAATAAAAGACACGTCGCTAACAGGAATCGAACCTTGGCTTTTCGCGTGGGAGGCAGGTGCGATAACCGTTTGGCCACGCGCGCGCTGCCTGCTTGGCCAGCTGCGTGCGGTATCATCTGTATAGAGGTTCACTGGAACGACCCACCTGCCATTGCATTCACTTTAAGGCAGCTCCCTTCCTCGTGGTGCCATCGTTGAGGAAGTGCTGGGCGGACGTCGCTCTCACTCTTGTAGTGCATTTCCCCAGGCTTCCATGGGATTTGAAGCTGCTAGCCAAATTGAGTCAGGCCTGCCAGCCCTGCGAGAAATGTCAATTCCGCACTTATGAGACGGAGACACCCACATTTTGCGAGTACCTGAAAGAAGTTCTAACAGAGAAAAAACAATATGACTGGCCCTTTTCGAATGTATTCTTTTCTTTCGCTGAGAACATACATACAAGTCACACGCTATTGTACATTCAGTGGTGCGGCGTAATTTAGGAAGAGCACGTCTTTATATAACTTCGAGCTCTTTGAGAAAAGATTCAATATAATGGGTCGGACATAAATGGCTGCTATGAACTGTCCTATACATTTACACATTACCTGAGATCATAAAAACAGTAATGCAGGAAGGCTGTACTGCATCAATTACGAATTTGTAACCAATTAATAGTTGGCATTTATTGATTTATTACTATTGGCTATAAGTCTTTGACAGAAAAACATATCCGGGCGAGTTGGTACGGTGGTAGCCTTTCAACTCCATCAAATATTCAGGTTTGACATTAGAGTTTCAGTCAATTTTTTTCAACCTTTTTTCTAGCTGCTCGGCTTTTTGTAAGGGCTTTCGCCACAAACAAAAAAGTGACATTCAAACATTTTTTTTTTACATCACACAATTGTAAATTTGGAAAGTGTGCTGGTTCGGCAAACGTGAAGAGACCGCGCGTCTCTACGGCACAGGAATTAGCTTAGGCAAAAGTCATGCTGTTCGCTCTTGTAAGGTTTTCCTCGCTCCCGCTTATGAAACAAATCGGTGGCGAGCGGCTGTTGGTACAAGACGTCAGAACTAGCATGACTTGTGATTAACACTTTGGGACGGCGATTAAATGCTTGAACGTCCGTCAGACGGCACTTGAACGCTCCGCAAAAGCGTCGTCGGAAGAGCGTCGTTGGACGGCGCCCAGAACATGCCCACGGTTCCGCCGCACGGGAATCCTTCCCACACCTGCGGAGCGAGACACAGGTTTTGAAGAAGATACGCTCTTTTCAAATTCACAAAAGAACACAGGACAGAAGCATAGTTAAAATGAAGCGTAGCTGAGCAAGCACACGGTACACGACAAGTTTGAAACAGCAGCCCACTTCGCAGAAACAAAAGAAAGCTGCTTACCGGCGTTTGCTGCGAGTCGTCCATGCTGTCCTGAACTTACGGGCGTTGGCAAGACGCAGCGTCTCCCAGCTCTCAGTCATTAGAGAGTTTTAGGGAGCCGGAACAAAATACGATCGATAAACAAAAACGATCGATACCTGGATCGGGCAGTCGACCGATCGTGTGCGTTTAAACGGCTTTGGGGGAACCGTATATGCAGACGAAAGCAGACGATCGGTACAGGTCGCGCCCCCCTGGCAGGAAACCTGCATCGGCCTCATCAAGAAAAGACAAATTTGCTTGTGTTTGTACAAATCGCAGAAACTCAAGTAAATAAAGATCGCACTTTAAATATATAGAGAACCACAAAACAATGTATACCTACTTATAGTTCGTCTCGTTTTTTTACTGGAATGAATGAGCTTCCGTAATACAAAACCTGGCGCCCCACGGCGTGTCACCACCAGTGTTGTACGGAACGGCGTTCCAAGGAACGGCGTTCCTGGAACGCGTTCCTTTTAGGAGGAACGAAGGAACGCCGCCGTTCCATTTGGCATCGCTGGAACTGGAACGGGAACGCGTTACATTTTTACTGGAACGGAAAGAGTAACGGCGTTCCTTTTTTCGTCCAGGGGGGTAATTTTTATTTTATTTTGAACAGGAAATTTTGAAAGTACAAAGTGCAGGATCTCGTTACCTTTTTGGCTACTAATCTGATGAATTATTTTGTGTGGTCCTCGCTTGCTAACAGTTTCGAGTGCAGGAGAGCTGGTGGACATTGACTCATTTTGAGTGCCCGAAACTGCGGTACAAAAAGCAAAAGTTTTAGTCGTAGGAAAAGACAAAGAAAGAGGGTTGTTTCAAACTCAGCTACTTTCTTTGGTTCCATGAATCCTCATACACCCAGAAATCTAAGGCCGACTACAGCCACTATAACGAGACTTACAGTTACAACGAGATCACAGATTGCCAGACATCGAACGCACCCTTGTATCCCGAACTTTGGTCACTTAAAAGATACAAAAAAAATCTTTATTTCTTCTCTTGTCCCCCACCTTCAAAAGGAACAACAAAGCCAACCTTACAAAGAAGTATTTGTAGTTTTTAAGCCTAACCTTCCAAAGCCCTACCCTCTCCTCCACTTGCTCGTCTTGCGGACAGCAACATCGAGAAGCAACTGTTGTGAAGTTCGAAGAAGGGACTTTGTTCAATTGAAACGCGTGAGGTTGTTGTAAAACGCTCGTACAATGTTGGGTAAAATTACATTCGGCTCGTCTGAATCGTCGACTACAAACATAAATATGGTTAAAAGCTGAGATTTTTAACTTGAATATATCAACAAATCAAACCCTGCTTCCGCTTGTTTTCTTCTCCTGTTGACCTTCCATGACGACATACAAACTCGTATGTTGACTACTAATAGGATAGATTAAAACAAAAACTTTGGGTGATTTAACTAAATATAGTAATTAGCAAAATACAAATGTAACGTATATGTAACGATACGTTCCATTTTCTAAACTGTAACGGGAACGAGTTCCTTTTTCACAGATGTAACTTGTAACGGGAACGCGTTCCAAAAATCAGAAGGAACGAGGAACGAGCTTTCGTTCCTTTTTCGAGGAACGTGTACAACACTGGTCACCACTGGCACTGCGAAATTCTAAAATGTTCGTCTGCTAAAGGAGCAGACGAGCTTTCCGACACCAATGGCGCTCGATCTTTTTGACGATGACTTGGAGTTGGCTCTATTCGGCGAAAACAATTTAGAAAAGGTTCTTTGTACGACTGTCTACGCACTAGAGGAGGCGCTTGTTGGCGGAAAGGCATTGGACGTTCAACTTGGCGTCGATGGACGAGGAGGACGTCGTACGGCAGTTCAGGTTCACAAAGGAGGATCTGCCCTATCTCCGATCGGCGCTGCGCAACCCGGAGACGTTGACAACCAACGGCTGGGTCCGGGTGACAAGGGACGAGGCCCTCGCGATCGGGCTGAAGAGGCTGGCCTACCCTAACCGCCTCTGCGACCTTGAGCTCATGTTCGGCCGCCACTCTTCGACGCTGTCAATCGTCTCCAACCAGGTGCATCGTCACATCGCGCACACGTTCGGTCACCTGCTCAGGGATCTTACCGCACACAGCTGGCTCGACCCTGACCAGCTTGACGTTTTTGCGGAGGTGAGCAACACTTTTTCTCATATAAAAGAGGGTAGCTCTAACTGCAAATCACCTCGATCCCGCGCGTGCATGCATGAGTGCTGCAAAACGTTTGAAAACTTGCGAAAACGAAAACACACGTCCCTAGAATGTTTAGGCAGCATGAAAATGGTAACAATTGGCATGACATCCTCCGGGAAAAGGTTCTCCGCGAGAAAACATCCTCCGGAAAAACAAGAGCTAGCTAGAGACGACAAATGTTTTGGAATATCGAAATCCACGATTTGAACTTAAAATAGCTATCCCCAAAAGGTCTCTCTAAAGCCAGAATTGGTGAAGAAGGGAACAGGCAGGATTATATATCTCAAAGAGAACTGCTCAGAACATTTAATCAAAATTATTCATGTGCGAATGGTGGGTTTTTAATTAGAAGCGGATAGTGGTTTTGGGCGAAGAGTTTTTAAATGAATATCGAATAGTTTCTTTGAGCCTTTCACTACTGCACCATGTAAAACAAAAACCCAGCTGAACTTGCGAAGGAATTGAACCTGAGCTTCCGCTTGTTTATTCCTAAACGAAGTTATTTTTTTCGAACTACACTGTTGATCGCGGCGGTTTAGTCCCGTTAAGTGTGCTTCTTTTCGAGCATCCGTGTACTGCGGAAAAGCAACACCCGTAAACGCTAACTTCGCAGTTTTTGCTTCTCCGCAGTGCACCGATGCTCGGTAAGAAGCGCGCTCAACGGGGCGAACTCGCCGCAATGAACGCATGAAAATGAGGAATATCGCAGTTCATATCGAAGCAAATATCGAATAGCGTAATATTTAGAAATACTATTTGAAAAGTTGAATACTGGCACAATCCTAATCACAAGACGACTTCTAGTCAAAAACTCTTTTGGCCGGTCTTTTAAATGCATAAATAGCTTGTCTATCACCAGTATCCCATTTAGTAGTCGGCTATCTTTCAGTGTTCACTTTAAGTGCAGCAAACTGAATGAAAATGAGGGGCTAATTTTTCGCACTCGGGTATCGCTCATAGCATGATGTTATAGGTTTACTGCAAATGTATTCATTATAAGATGAATAAGAAAATGTACGTAACCAATAGAAAAATGAAAGCCGTTTACAACTCCCTGTAACGCCGGATTAGAGCGCAGCTCTTGAGGAGGAGGGGAAGGCACGGGGGGGGGGTCACGTGACCTCGGGAGAGGGGGCGGTCACGTGGCTTGGGAGTCACGTGACCTCGAGGAGAGGGGGACTTTCCCGCTAAATTTAGCGGGGAAAATTTTCCGCTAGATTTAGCGGGGAAAATTTTCCGCTAAATTTTGCGGGAAAAATTTTCCGCTAGATTTAGCGGGAAAAATTTTCCGCTAAATTTAGCGGGACAAATTTTCCGCTAAATTTAGCGAGGAAAATTTTCCGCTAGATTTAGCGGGGAAAATTTCCCGCTAGATTTAGCGGGGAAAATTTTCCGCTAGATTTAGCGGAGAAAATTTTCCGCTAGATTTAGCGGAGAAAATTTTCCGCTAGATTTAGCGGAGAAAATCTTCCGCTAGATTTAGCGGAGAAAATTTTCCGCTAAATTTAGCGGGAAATTTACCCATCATGCACCGCGCGGTTACGCCGACGGCGACACCCTCAAGCCGGAAACGGGCGCCTAAGAGCTGCGCTCTAAAATTGTGCTGCTAAAATTTTAGGATTATATTTTTACACTCGTCATTAGGTCAAGTAATTATGTGATAGGACGTCTTTGTCACATTTTTTTCTGTGATCTGTCTTCCCTTCGTAAGCACAACGAAACATCAGCAAAAATATTTTTAACCAATCACTTTATTTTTATTTCAGGCCGTCCACAACCAGGGAGCTCCATTGACCAACTGCAGGGGGTTTATCGATGGAACTGCCAGGGCCATGTGTCGGCCAACGTGGCACCAGCGGAAGTTTTTCTCGGGGCACAAGAGGTACCATTGCACCAAGTACCAAGCAGTCATGTGCCCCAATGGCATCATTGCCAGGCTGGATGGGCCGTATGAGGGGTGCAGGCACGGCGCGGGTGAGGATTTTCTGCCACTGTTTTAGTTCCACTCAATGTGGCTTTCTGTGGAACTGACATTTTCTAAGACAGCTCAAAAGTCATTCAATATGTTCGTCTGCCAGTGCAAGGAATGTGACACTATTTAAGTGAAATTATTTTCTTAACTAATATATGGATATTACGAATGAGATACAACACAATGAACTCTCTAGAAAGTATAGAGCAAAATCACCAACACTTAAACAACAGAACATTCGTGTTGCTGCGGTGGAATCATCATTTATTTTGGGAAATATTTTAAATAACAAATCTTGGAGGACTGTGAACAGACAGTGTGCATATGAGGAGGTGCTTCTTGGTGTGCATGTGGTCCTCCAAAACTTCTCAAGTAATTTATGACATTTAATACGACGAAAGTGGCCCAGCATGAGCATGTAACATTTTATATCAGCCTAACATATAGGCATTACGCTCCTCGAAGAGGTCATGAATAGGTTCGTGCTGCACGCCGCCCAAGGAATCTTGTGACAGATAGGAGAATTAAGCTTCTCGTAAGCGTGAAATTACCTCAACTTGGGGATTCTAATCATAGAAACATAATAAGAGATGCCATAGTACCATTGTACAAAAACTTACATCATCCTTATGATATAATTTAACTATAATTTTCGTTATTCTGCAGGCATCTTGAGGGAGACTGGACTGTACACAGACTTGGAGGTGCTCATGAGCCCTAAGCCCTTGGTTCTTTACGGGGACCCCGCCTACCCTCACCAAAGCTGCTGCAACGCCCCTTTGGGGGTGCGAGCCTCACTGTGGGGCAGGCTACATTCAATTACCAGATGAGCCGAGTTCGCCAATCAGTTGAGTGGGGCTTTGGGAAAGTGGCCACTGAAATGAGGTCAGCTGAACACAGAAAACAAGAACACGAAGGGAAGGACAGGACATTCACACCGCTGACTAGCAACTAACTTTTACTTTTTCCTCATCCCAGCCTAGGTTTTTTCTTCTTCGTCCTACGGCACATTAAACACGTGTAAAAACAACCATTTTGCCGACCACTCAACGGGGTGTGGCAAACCGCAAAAATTGGCGTTCTTTTTCGTGAACTGTAATTGACGAGGTGCTCACGCAATCTTCTCCTTTTTCTTCAATGGCCAAGGCCTCCAGTATTTCACGCGCGAAGGAGTTCTTGTTTTTATGGAGGACGGTTATGCTGGTGAGCTCTGCGTCACATCCACAGGTCCGGCAATGCGCTGACAAGTGTCCCGCTGATGTAGTTTGCACCGACGCTGCGTGCTCCCGTGCTCTATCGTTTATACATCGGCCAGTTTGGCCGATGTAGCTCTTCCCGCAGGAGAGGGGAATATGATAGACGACCCCGGTTTCGCATTGGGCATAGCGTGTTCTATGGGCTGTGTCACATATCGGCTGTTGACCACGTCCTTTGTTCACCCTGCGGCACATGGCGTACGCTTTGTTCGGTGCCGAACAAACAACCTGAATGTCTTGCCTGCCTGCGATCTTTTTAGTCTGTGGGTCACTCCATGGATGTAGGGCACAACCGCGATTTTGCATCGCGTTGGTGGTTTCGCCGCTTCCTCGCCGCTTGCTGCTCTCTGCTTGAGTTTCTTGGAGAGGCTCTCACATACGCTTCCTAAAAGAGCGCTCGGGTAACCCGAATCGCGTAGTCGAGCGATCTGTTTTTTAAAGCTTGTCTCACCTTGATGATGGCAAGACTTGCTTAGCGCAGAGAGAAGAGCAGTACTGGCTACACTCTTTTGATGGTCTTGGAATGGCCTGACTCGTAGGGAAGAAACCCCTTGCACGAGCGTGGTTCGTAGCGCCAACAGACGTGACTTTCTTTGAACTCCAACAGAAGGTCCAGGAACTTGATTGACTTCTCCAGTGGTAGTTCGTAAGTAAACACCAATTCCGGGCAACTTTGTTGGAAGCAGGTCAAAACCCTGTCTTTACATCCGTTCCCCAGATCTTCCACCTCAGTGTCGCATAGCACCAAATAGTCATCAACATACCTAAAGATGGCTTTTACCCGCGCGTCGTTCAGGTTCTCTTGAATGTTCCTGCCGGATGCTGCAAGGAACAAGTCGCAAAGATAAGGAGCGACCCGAGAGCCAATACACACGCCGCTTTTTTGTACGAAGTGTTGCCCTTGATGGGCTACCACTGTCGCTGCCAAGTACACACTGAGTAGTTCCAGGAAGGTGTCGACATTGATTCCAGCCGAGTTTTGGAATGTTGTTGTTCCTTGCTCTTCAATGGCTGCTCGAAGAATCAACAAAAGGCCTGTGTGTGGTATTGAGTAATACATATCCTGGATGTCGACTGACAGGGCAGAGACGACACCAGATCCATGCTCTTCTAGATAACCAATAAGTTGTTCTGAACTTTGTATCCTGTAAGGATCGTTGCACTGAACCAGGGACAGCTGCTTCGCCAGGTAGGACGACACGTGGGCTTGCCATGTTGCTCTTTCCGATACAATGGCCCTAAAAGGTGCGCCATCCTTGTGCGTCTTCACTGAGAAAAACACCTCAAGGTGTCCCATCTTCGTCTTTTTGATTTTCGTACAAAGACTGTTCAGGTGGTCTCTCTCAAGTAGCCGCACAATGGCCTGTTTACATCCTTTGCTTCGTTTTTCTTCGACACTAATGAAGTTTTTGGCCATAGCTGCCGCAGCCTTGTCTCCATAGCTCCCAGAATCCAGGACAACAAAACCACCCTCTTTGTCCGACACGCAGAGCCTGAGATCTTTGCTTCGAAGCTCATTTACCGCGGAGCCAAAATTAATACCTGGAGATATTGGACTCCTTTGGCTTGCTAGGCAGTTCATTCCTTCACTGATTATTTGTGATGCCTTTTCTTCATGAGCTTTGGATGCGATGGTCCGAACAAGTGCAATCTTGTCGATGGGCTCGAGCCTTGGTGGTATGGCATACTTAGGTCCTTGTGCAAGCAAATTTTTGGTCTTGTCTGTAAGGTCAACGTCCCCGATGACCTGGGGAGGCAGCCTCCTGGAGGTTTCTTGCTTCCGCCTTGCCAAGTGCTGCTTCAGAATCGGGAGAAACCAGTTTTTCCACATTGTTTCCGTTGAAAACTCTGCCATGGTCAGTTGGTGCCTGAAGGCGGTGTAATTGGCGCATTTGACACGTAAGAAGTCGGTGAGCAGGCGTTGTTGCCGCCATAACTCCGACCGGAGAATCTTAGACACCCGTGTGGCATGTCCTTGCGACGGAGGTATTCC